>LPNX011174033.1:156199-215546 GCA_001517045.1 Pseudotsuga menziesii | reverse complement strand
ATGAAGGACATATATTTTTTTTAAAACAACTTGCACCATAAGATCCTCTATGATGAATGAATGTAATTCTATGTATCGCATATGCGATATAACGCATATGCGATATAGCCTATCCATATCACATATGTGTTATATCGCATATGCGTTATATCGCATATGCGTTATTGGAAAATTCAAATATTTGGAGGGATTAAGGTTTGTCATTGGGTTTGGAAGCAGCTTCGGAATACCGAACCCAATGGCTAGGACAAATCAACCAGGGCTATTGCTCAAGTCTTTTAGAACTCTATCAATATGCTCAGATTAGATCCCTATTTTGATATGACATACACAATATTCTTTTATGAAAATGTACGATATTGTAGAGTAAGAAATGACGATTCTGAATATATAATTTTTTCCTACAAAACTATTTTATTTATTTATAATTATTTTTCTAAATGACACACGTTAGTTTTCGAGAATACATACATCGATTGTTTCTTATATAACTTTTGATTTCCATCACCATTTCCCATAAAAACCATATGGTGCACTAGACGAGATCAAGCTCTGTGATCTTATATTAAGAAATCAAGGATTTCATTAATTTTTGCCCCTAAAGTGTTGCACCCGCACATAAGGTTTTAATTTCAAGCTTTTCTGACTTCAATAATTAATAATAAAATAAATAATTCATGAAAATTTCCGAATAAATAGTTTTGCACTAGGCCCATATGTCCTTTATATGTCTGCAAGATTTTATCTCAAATGGACATCATTTACCTCATATATTGCTGCACCCGCACAAACATATATGTTAAGATGTGCTGAAAATTTGAAAACCCACTTTCACGGAAACTAATTTTATAATCATTTGCACACACTTTCTCTGCATAAACCCTATATATTATGAAATCTGATTCAATTACCTATCTTTTCTCTTTTTACTTCATCTTCAAATAAGTTAGGGAAGTACCCCTAATTGTCACCTAAAATCAGAGTTTTCTGTTTATTTCAGTATTATGTGGCATCTAAAGTGTCCTTAAAGGAGTCCATGATTGTGCATCAGCCCTAATCATTTTTTTTTCAACTTAAATAATCATTTCAAACTAACATATCATGCCTATAACCATAATTTTCTCACATCATTTGAATCACATACTAATTCAAAAGAATTATTAATGTACATAGCAACATTTTTTTCCCCACATTGTAACAAGATGATTATCCTTGTATATAACTTTGTATTCAATGTGTTATCCTTCAACATATTATGATGTATACAATACCAAACATAAAATTTACACACATACCTATTGTATGGCATTGGTGTTCCAAGCATTTCTTAGGGTGGAAAGTTATAGCATACATATATACATGAGGGTCATCTACTCATTGAACTACTAGTTCACTTGCACATCTCTTCAATCTATATATATTTTATTCATCTCATACAATGAAGATACCCTTCACCTTATTTTACACCTCTCCGAGGTGTATCTTCTCCAAAGATCCTAGATTCTTTCATGTCCTGAAATTCCCACAATCTGTGACCCTCCAATCTTATCATCACAAAATATATCACTACAAAACCTAACACCTCACCTCGTGCTCTTTGACAGTTTTTCTTAAGAGCCTAACACCTCCTTTGGGCACTCATTGGTAGCTCTTTGCTTGAAAGTTATATGATAGAACAATCAACAAGGCCTAACAAGTCCTAACAGGTCACAAGGGTTCTCCCTCGCAATTCTATGCTAACTTATCAAAAATTCCAAAGCCTAAACAATTCAAGTCCTCTAGAGCCAACAAGCTCAACACCAAACTCAGTTTCTCTTGCTTAATCACATAGTTTAAATACCCAATTTTATATTTTCTTGTTCATGGGTTGGTTAATAATGTATACTTTGTCTTAAAATGATATTTTTGGTGTAGAAAAGTTTTCTTAGAAGTTAGAGCCATATAACTGAGTCCACCTTGGTGAGCTCCAAAAAGTTAAAAACACATCAGTAGTAATTATACCTCCATACTTTTCATTGATGACCACTTTAAGCAAAATGCATCCCTTATTTCCTATAAGCTTTTGGTGTTACTTCTAACTTTACATCAATGTGTTTCCTCTTAAACATCATTAACTCAAAATAGTGATACCATATTTTTAATAAATTATACTTAATATTGGAATCTAACATATCATTATGCACACTATGGACCATTGTTAAGCCTAGATTTGTATTCTTTTCTATCAACCTTTAACCAAATAAGCCAAAGTATTAACCCCCTTACATATGTTTTCTTTATCTTTACACATAAAAAAGAAATGTAGAATAACTCTAATAATAATGTCATAGGATGATTCAAGTCCCTTATCTTTATAAGGTCCACTGGTAACATTGCTATAGTTACCTCACTAAACTTGATCAACTACCTAGTTTTTAACCTTAACATAATCCTCTTAAAATTAAACATTGGCCTAAGGTCATGTTATTTAATTGAACTTACCCTTTTAAATATATCATTAAAATTTCCAACAAAACTTCACTCTTCATACATCTACTTTTGCATTTCAGTTATGCAACTAGCTTCATACATTCAAGCATGAGTCTAAACTAACTATAGCATACATGACAATAAGTAAACACAAAGTATTGTATTTAAATACTCAATTTTTCATAAGGTTCAGAAGATACATATATCCAAGTAGAATCCAATAAATGTAAGTGTTGCAAAACTACTCTGAAACCATTTGTAACAAACCCAATTTTCACATGATGATTTTGGTAAAATATGTTTTTTCTTTAAATTTACTGCATCAAACAAAATACAAAATATGTTTGTATAATCACCACATTTACATACTCATACTCATCGAAATAGAACTTAGTATTTAAAATCAGCTAAACTGTTATTCTAAATTAACACAGTAAACTGTCACAGTTTTTACTTGACACTGGAATAATGGATAAGAAGAGTACTCATGATTCTCCATACTAACACTGTAAAAATAACACCCTAAAAATAATAATAAACTAGAAAGAAAATAATATAATAGCACTAATAATCACCCATACTAACTGGAATATCAGCTGCAAAAATTTAATAATTGACAGAAAAAAGAGATTACAGTGATAAACATATGTAAAAGAATGCATTTGGGTGACAGACCACAGACCAAGCAAATAAAAAACTAAAGTCACTACTCTCCGCTCTTCCCCACACGTTTCTTTCAGGGTAATGTTAGGGATCACATAATGCAATAAAGGACTATCCTATGATCCTAGAGTTTTTTCTCATCCAATCAAATTTTGACCAGAAAATATATATCTAATTGTAATATTAGGTTAATTTTTAACTCAAGTATGTGAAATTGTAATTCAAGTACTGAAAAACTATACTAACTGGAATATCAGCTGCAAAAATTTAATAATTGACAGAAAAAGAGATTACAGTGATAAACATATGTAAAAGAATGCATTTGGGTGACAGACCACAGACCAAGCAAATAAAATACTAAAGTCACTACTCTCTGCTCTTCCCCACACGTTTCTTTCAGGGTTATGTTAGGGATCACATTTCAGGGTTATGTTAGGGATCACATAATGCAATAAAGGACTATCCTATGATCCGAGAGTTTTTTCTCATCCAATCAAATTTTGACCAGAAAATATATATCTAATTGTAATATTAGGTTAATTTTTAACTCAAGTATGTGAAATTGTAATTAAGTACTGAAAAACTAAGTTGAATGCTTTTTTCCTTGTGGCTTGAAAGGTCTCTGCAAATATTTGAAACTGTAACTAAAGCAATGAAAACTGAATCGAATGATTTTTCCTCCACCAGATCATGGCGGATAGAAAAAAAAACTTAACATTGCACATGGAATGAACACATATAACATTTGGAAAATGGAATGAACCCCTGGACATTCATCTACTGGAACACACAATGAATGCAATGCAGTTGAGAAGCAAGAAGAAGACTCAACCCAGACGATGTGCAAGTCGAGGAATTTCGAATCGATAGAGTGGACAGGTACGATGATTTTCCAGCCATTCAAATAAGCAAACTTGATGGTGCATGTGGCTGCATTCCATTGCACGTGCCTCCTCGCCTATTCAGAATGGCTCCTGGCAAATTGAGCAGTCTGAGTTCCAATATTTCTTCTGAAATCATTATCTGAGCTAACTACCAATATTATACAGCATAGGACATTATCATTGTGACTTTTGACACTGGATTATCATCATCATCTATAAATACTAAATCATTATGTAAATACTGAAACTTAGTATGTGAATACTGAAACATTATCATCATCTGCAGTATAGATACTGCAATATTATCATCATCTGCAACATAGGTACTGCAACATCAATATGTAACTACTAGAACATATTTTTCATCATCAATATATGAATACTGAAGATCTGTAACATCAATATGTAAATACTGAAATACTAATAACTGAAATAATAATAACAGACTGGCAAAAATTAACCCACAGTTTTCACTAAACACTGGAATGAGTAATAAAAATGGCACTAATCATTCATTCCCCATGCTAACACTGTAAAACTAATAATAAACTAGAAAAAAAATAATATAATAGCACTCATAATTCCCCATACCAACATAGACTAAACAAATTAAAAATTATAGAAAAAGAAAGAGATTACAGGGATAAACAGATGTAAAAGAATGCACTTATGACTCAAATATTTGAAATTGTAACTAGAGCAATGAAAACTGAGATGAAGGATTTTTCCTCCACTAGATCATGGTGGATAGAAAATAAAAATTCTGCACATTTTCTATAATTTGCTGTTGACCTAACAACATTGCCAATGCCAATGGAAATGAGCACATATAACGTTTTAAAAATTGAATGAATCCCCAAATATCCATCTAATGCAACACACAGTGTGAATGTAGTTGAGAAGCAAGAGGAAGACTCTACCCAAACAAAGTGTTTGCCGAAGGCATTTCGAATCGACAGAGTGGACAGGTACGATGATTATTCAGCCATTGAAATAAGCAAATTTGGTGGTGCATGTGGCCGCATTCCATTGCACGTGCTTCCTCGCCTATTCCGTATGGCTCCTGGCAAATTGAACACTCTGAATTATTATTATTACTGTTCATATATTCTTCTGAAATTATTATGTGAGCTAACTGCTCAACGGCGGCTCTATCTGCTCCTCTTTGTATATCTCCTCGTGCTCGTCGTATATTTTCAATGGGACTATCTGATCCAAGATTACGTATTTCCAGGAAAATACGATTAAATGTTTCTGTACTTTCCCTTACAACTTGTGTTGTGTTGCTACTCGTACTCCTCAATCTGCTATTCTCATTATTGGGAGATGAGGGGGAGGGATTTGAACCTCTGATCCCACCATTTATATTCCTACTGCTACTGTCACCATTACGATCATTACTGGGCGACAAGGAGGATGGCCTCGAGCTTATCCCACTATCCCTCCTGCTGCTTCCTGCTCCACGTTCTTCTTCTCGTGCTCCTCGGCTTTCTCCTTCCATTTTCGCAATTGAAAAATGAATGCGTATATATCTCCTGTATCGCCCACGACACACTCAAGCGTATTACTGCTCTGGTTACTTATTTACTTTTAGTTTTGAGTCATCTCGAAAATGAAACTTTGATGAAATTAATAGGGAGCCACTCTCACATGACCATCAATATTCTTCTTCACTTAAGTCGGCTCTCTCCTAGCTGAAGAGGGGCTTCCCCAATCGTTTAAAATTTGGCTTTGAAATGAAGACCATTGAAAAACATTGGAGATGAAAACAAAGGTTATGGAAGACTAACTTATCGTTAAAGTTAAAATGTACAAGTTTATAAGAATCAAGTAGTTATGTCTTATAAAAAATAAAATAATAAGATATCCACAAATAGTGTACCCTCCAACATACATGAATAATATAATTCAAATAATATACCCGGATAATATAATTCAAATTAATGTAATCATATGCTTGTGAATGGGAATTTGGATGGTGGGCAATTCTTATAACATCCTCGAATGAAAAATCTTTATTAAGTGGGAAAAGCTCTATTTAAAAGACTACTCCATAATCATGTCAAAGTGTAATGCACAAGTAAAAATCTTACCCTTGCCCTCAAATAAAGCACCCTCCAAGATGTATGAATAAGATAACTGAATGGGAATTTGGGTGGTGGACAATTCTTATAACATTTTAAAATGAAAGAATCTTTTATTAAGTGGGAAAAGCTTTATTTAAAAGGCCACTCCCTAATCATCTCAAAGTGTAATGCACAAGTAAAAATGGTAAGCACATCCTACAATAATTCCAAGTGGAGATGAAGATAAAATAGTGTAGCAAGAATTCACACAATTGTAATTATCTCAAAGTGTAATGCACAAGTAAAAAGGGTAAGTTTGTCCTACAATAATTCCAAGTATAGATGAAGATAAAATAGTGTAGAAAGAATTCACACAATTCTCACACAGTGGTTAATAAAAATAACACTAAACATAATACCATGAATCCTCAAAGGGATTGAATCTACGAGCATAGATCCAAATCCTAGGCTCTATCAAGCGCCTAGAGGGATCAAATCTTTGGAGGTGAAGACCTCTTCTTAAGCATTGCACTCAATTATCAGCATTAATGTGATTCCCACCAAAAGGCACATCTTTTTATTTAAGGTTCACAAATAATATTTTTATTATTAATATTTAATACTATTTATGGCTACATATAATATTTTTTATTATTTTTTATTTTGTTAGGAAAGAACATTAGAACATCTCTTCCATGCATAGTCTTAAAACCATGTGCAAGGCCCTCCTAAAATCATGGGTTGTTTAGGAGGCTTTGCACATGGTATTAAAATCATTTGCAACTACCTCCTAAATCATGTACAATAAAACCATAGGTTGTTTAGGACGCCTCGCACATGGCTTTAAAACCATTTGTAAGGCCCTCCTAAACCATGTACAATAAAACCATGGGGTTTTTAGGAGGACTTGCACATGGTTTTAAAACCATGTGCACGACCAACATTTTTTTTGCCCATAATTCTTTTTTATTATTTTGTTAAGTAGAAACATTACAACATCTCCCCATATTGTGTTGTCTTTCTCACTAACATTTTCTTATGGCCGATAATTAATTTTTTTTATTTTTTATTGTTTTTTTAGGTAGGAACATTACAACATCTCTCCCATATTAGGTTGTTTTTGTGGCCGACATTTATTTTGGAAGATAATTAAAATTTTGTTTTTTATAGCCGACATCTATGTAACTTTACGTAACGTTACATAACGTTACAAGATCTACCCCATACTGGGTTGTAGAAGAGTGCCTCTCGGCACAATCACTTAAGAGCAAGGGGCATGAAGCGATGGGACATCTTGAGGTACTCGTAGAATGTGTAGTTGCACATAGAGAGATTCTATTAATTGATCTCATGATATGTGCATACACAAGTGGATTGAATCTCAAGCCCATATCATTGACTTGAAAATTCAATTCACTCTATATCATTTGGTTAAGATGTGAGTATTCTCTCGATGATGAACCTCGTTCATTTTTTCTTGGGGGTGAGCTAGTTGGGAAGAGACACCCAATATACAACCATTTGATGGTTGGTGTGGCTCAAGATGGGTGCTATCCCTAAGTAATTTTGACGTCTTAGATGCCTCACGTCATTGTTTCTTAGACCAAAGGGCACTTCTAGAAGAGAGGGAGATCCTAGAAAAACAAAAAAAACCATAGGAAAAACATCACCACAACTCTAAAAAAAGACGACACACCCAAGGAGAAAATGCCCCCACTAACCCCACATGTGGTAGATGAAAATATAATTTCTCTCTCTATGTGTGTCTCTCTCTCTCTTTATATATATATATATATATATATACATAGATATATTTGTGTGTGTGTGTGTTTTTGTTTGTGTGTGCTTGGAACTAGGAATCACTGGGTCTTCACTTAGTGAAACCATGCCATAGCGCGTTAATTGGTGGCATATGAAACAATACCCCTATTTTCAAAAAATGTTGCAAAATACCTCCCAAAATCATTTTTTTAACCCCCTCCCAATATGCCTTCCGAGTTAAAAAAACCCCTATTTTCACTTTATATCGCATGTATCAATTTTTTCATTTAAAGTTTTTATACCCCTTTAGATTTCTAACTAGTATATTGACATGATACTCAACATTCATTCTTTTTCCTCACCATGCAAAATAATTATTCATAAGTGTGTAGGGTTCCTTAACAATGAACTAAGGCTACTTCCTCTATGGTCTTTCTCCTCTATGTTCAATAAAATGAACTTTATGACCCCCCCCACACAAAGATATGCACTCCTCTCCTTGATGTATGGGATATGAGACCTTCTCAAGAGCATAGCCACCCCTTATTGAAATTCATAGCACATGATACTGATGGAAACAAGGAGAAAAAGAGAAGAAAATAATAATCCTCCTCATTTGTGATGATGCACTTCGAGTGGACATGCATGGACCATGAAGACTATGAGTAAATGACCCATATTTGCCTCTCACTTTTCGAGTAGAATCCACTACGGCCTTTTCCATAGGGTTTTTACTATTAGCATGCATGATAGTATGTTAGTAGAAATTTAGAGCTCCTTACTTCTTCTACAACAAAACCTTACTATTTAGTATTTTTCTTTGACCATAAGATTAATGGATTGCGATTAATCCTCTCTAAGTTGCATTTAGAAAAATCAAACAAGATTAGACAAGTGTAAGTTTTATTTTAGTTGGGTGACCATCCACATGAAATAGTATTATAGTGAAATTCTTAAAAAAGTGGATTCTCAACAATCCAAGCCTAAAATTTAATTCAATTCTTTATTCAACATAGTACTGAGATCACATACCTCACACATTGTGGAACAGCCTAAAGAACAACCTACCCTCTCACCTCAAACCTTGCAGTTTTGCTTCGAGTCACCCTAAAGCCTAATGATCACCTAGAAGGCTGATTTCTATCACCAAGTACTACCATGCGTGAGCTCCTTGGTAATCTAGTTTGTGTAATAGATGTCAAACAATGTGTTTGCCTAACAATGCCTAAAATGAAAAACATAACATTTGCAGGACATAAGGACTTTCTTGAAGAACATAAATAAAGTTTTTAAGAGGACCCCCCGCAACACACACACACTATGAGCCATGCTATTAGTTTGAAAATAAAATTCAACTAAACATATTATTATCTAGACTCACATCATCTTCTTCATCCACTGTCATGTCATGGCCACGCCGTATATGATGATCAAGTAAACTTAACAGTCTTACAATAGTGTCCACTGTGGCCACGAGATGTAAAGTATTCCTTGAATGTGCAGACATGATTTCATTTTCAAGAAGTTTTATTTCATAAAGAGGAATCCATGCATCCTCCTCTTCACCTTCATCTTCTCCAGGAATTTCTGGTCTCTCAAGATAATCATCCAACATTTCACAGAAGCTTGCAACAGTGCCATGTGCAAATATAACATTGCAACCCATGATCCAAATGTTAACAAGTTGGCAAGAAAACAAGGAAATTTTAATATAACCATGTTTCATTATAGAAAACCTTGATGATCACGAACTTCCGACTTGCCCCTATCTACCACTTCTCCAATTGTGTCTTTTCTTATCATTATGGACTTTCTTGGAGACATGGGTGTTTACATGTTGTGAAATTCATAATCACTTTCAAAAATTTAGAAGCAAAAAATCCTATTCATTACAAATTTTCTTGCCACAAAGAACTGTCTAGCTAATTACTACACGAATTATCACCTTCATACCTTATCACTATATTTCACTATTTCTATTACTCTATTAATTTAATTATATTTTATGCCATCTTACATGTATTTGCAGGTGTTCATGTATGCCTCAAACCACCCTCAAACACAAAAATATTTACCTACTATGATAAAGTCTATAATATCCTTGACCTTGGCTAAGATTCATCAGAAAAGAAACATTATGAAAGAAGACTGACATAATTTCAAAATGAAGCCACTGTAATGAACGATGAAATTTTACCATAGCAAGAAGGGAGGTCAAATGATATAAGCAAATTAATGTTCAAATAACTATTAGAGAACAACAACAAAAAATCAAACCTTTCACTTGAGAGAAATTATCATATCAACTATCATATCTGCATAAGGCCAGTTGCTATGCATTTCAAATGTTTTGAAGGATCAATATTGTTTTTCCCATTCAATTCAACAAAATTGAATGGGAAAAATAAAAAAAGTCCATGTTAGGACAAATATCACGAGGTTATTTTGTAACATACAATGCAAAGGGTATGAATGTAAAACATAAGGAAATAGAGAGAGGCACCTCCATTAGTAGCCCTCCATCATGTAGTGTGTGTATTTCGGCCTCAACTTTTGATTGGTTAAGCCTTAGTCTATAGCTCGCTCATCCTCCCCTTACCATTTCAATCTACAAATAAATATGAAATTCCATATACAAATAGAGCTTATGTTATTCCACTCTGAAATAATATCTGTTATTCCACTTTGAAATAATAAACTAATTAGCAAAACAAATAGAACTGACTCTCAACTTTTAAAGGAATGCATACCGTATATTTGATCCCTTCAATGTGGAGAGACACTACATATTTTACCAAAGAGATATTCTGCATTTAAAAAACATACATTAATACAAATTTAAAAGATTAAAAGGGTCACAATGTCACATAAGACACGTCTTTGACAAATTTCCCTCCATAAAGGTACAAGCCATATTGTAAATGTAATAATTTCCTTCCATAAAGGTACAAGCTTTACACAGCCTACCTTGGGAGGGATTTGTCCTTTCTCAAGATACCCAATATATTAAGAAATGATTGCGGCACTCATCGCTGATTCTTTTTGACATAAAATGAGCATGTTAGAGCTCAATATCAGGTAAATGATAAACAAAGGCAATAACAGGACATACTAGTCCCTCAAGATTTTACAAAACTTGAACTTATTCAAAGGCTTACATAGAGTGATCCTCCAACAACTGAAATATACCAAGGTGGCCTCTCTGCTCTAGCATGCATTGCAATCCGATTGTCAAGCCAACCTGTATGAATCTTGTTTTCTCTACATTCCACATCCTGTAAAAAATGAACACCCATGTTTCGCCCAGCTCTATAATAAACAATACTATCATATAAAAGTGTAAAAATTTCCCCACATGATTTACTTGGAACCATACCTAAGAAAGTTCCATAGCATGATGTATTGTTAATGTTGCATATCTAAAATTATTAACATACATGGAGAAGGTCAACTCTGTAGTTAGCATTAGTACGAATCTCTCCTCGAATATGAATTTCCTTCAGTCCAAGTACCATATAAGCTATGGCCAAAGCTTGAGATTATCCAAAAGCAAACACGTGACCTAAAACTCATAACTATTTGTTATGAACAGTACATACCTTTAACAAAAGAAATTATTAAGCCACTAAAAAATAAATGTGTACATACCAAACTGAGAATCCAAAAACTTGTGGATTCCTCCTCGTGATTGCAATGAACATGAAAAGCAAATGAGTTTATTTTAGTCAAAATCGTGTTACAAATTTCAACACTTTCAGGATTTAGGTTTGGCATGGTAATTTTAGCCTTTTGGTGAAACTTTGATAGCTACATTATCTGAAATCCATGATTCATGAATGTGCAAATGGCAACGAGAGGATGTGATGCAATAGCTATTTTAAGGAATCATAGGGCACATGAAGAATTGTTTTTCCCACTTTTCACTGTATGTAATTGAAGTTGGAATCTTTCCACCAAGGCAAGCAAAGACTAATAACCTTGCTATAGAGAAGGGCATGAAGTAGAGGAATTTATATAGATCCTACCAATTTGTAGAGATATTTTGCATCAGAAAGTCATTGCAATGACCCATTACTTCTTGTCCTATATGGTGTTCCATGAGGCAAGAGCATGCTCCATGTATTTGGAGGGTGAGATGCAAGAGAAAATATGAAATAGAAATTCAAGTTATATTATGTACAAACAGAGGTCAATACCTTAACAGAGAAATATTCCCATACATTTGGCTTGCTTTTAAAGTTGAGTTCCTGCAAATATTTCACAAATACAAGACAAATTTCAAGCACCAAAATAAATATCCACAAAAGGTATCTATGTTTTAATTTCTAAAAAAAAATTCTAATCTATTTCCACCCTAATATCTCTCTATAAGTGTCCCTAATAGCATTGTTTAAGACCTGCACTTTGCCAATGGTAGGCTTAAAACCATCATCGGGATCTTCACTTGTCACACAGGCTGCTACATAGTGTCCTTTTGGTTTGACAGATTCTGCCAAGTCAAAATCAAATAGTGTAGTTGTCACCGCTGTATTCCGCCAAGCATCATAGCATGTTCCTCCTTCCTTTCCATAAAATTGTCTTATTTCTAAGGCATACGAACACCAATAACATCAGCGCATACTAGGTTTCCATTAGTGTCGTCATAGTAGAATATCAAAAAAGATAATTCAACCTGCAACCTTACTAAGTGCACACCAAGAATCTTCCAAAGAGGAATGCCCATGCCTATAATAGCTTGGGTTGTAGGTAAGTTCATTTTAGCTATCCACTATGTAATAGGATGCTCAACCTACAAAGGCATGTCAACTTAATAAAGCAACCATTCTATTCACCTCAAGACAACTAGAAATTGAAATCCAACATTATTAGTTCCATGCTCATAATGCTTACTGAAGCAAATTCTATATACTTGTAAACGAGGATTCAGTTCTAAAAAATAATACTCGCCAAAGTCCGTGTTATAAAGATACTCAATAGTTGTAGCCCCAATATAGTTTACACGCTTTGCAAGTCTCTATGCACCATGCTGTAATTGCTCCACAATTTCAAGTGGAGCAACTGTAATTGGACCCTCTTCTATAATCTGCAAATAAAAAAGAACTGGCATCCGTAACAAAAATTGCATACCTAGTGCTTAGTAGTAATGCTGAAATAATGTGCATTTAGTGATAATGGTAACAGTCTTCCTTATTCTATATGTATATATGTCAGTGCAATAGAGTCCACTACGTGCTGAGAGTAACACAGTATTCAACACAATGCTTAAGATGTCTAACTTGAGAGGACATAAAAAATACATTAACATCATATTCCATCTAATCTATTTCATTGAAAAACTGAATTCATATAAGACAAATGGAGATAAATCCCATCCTTTTGGTGCCTTCTTTGAACACTGCAGTCATGACTATGCAAAGCTGCCACATTTCCATGCTGGTCACAAAGTAGCTGCACTTCTAGATGTTGACTCTGTAGAGGCAGAGTTATTTATGTTACTGATGTGTTATAGAAGCATTAATCCTCATGAATAAATAGAAAAGTAGGCCCAGAGTAAAATTTTCCACCTCTTGTCTCATACAGGATTAGACATAATAATAGAGAAAAACCTATGCTTCACTCACTACAAAATCTCATAAATCAATAACCATTTCCACTTCAATAATGAATACCATTATAAGTGGTGTGTATGCAACAACTAAAATGTCATCCAAGTTCCATTATCAACCATTCATTATTTCTTGAATTATTTTAGTACCTCAGAGGAAAACTTCATGATAAATAACGGTGAACTTGGAACCTATCCCTTTACTTGCTTAAATAGGGATATGACTTCTTCATCATTATGAACCTACATAGAGAACATTGATTTTCCAAGACCTAATCAGATGCATTATCCAATTAAATATAGCTAACATATATAAGATATTTATAAAGTAAGATGCTCTGCAATTACACTTTCTAGAATTTTTCCATAAAGTTATTAGAAATAGGTTAGGCCATAGCATGGCTGAACACATGAGGAAATCAAAGCTTCGTAGCCCGAATGATGCAATTGTCATAAGTTAATGCCCATTTTATATTCCGGTTGACAGCATCGACATATAAGCAAAGACATATGAACATCGCCACATCACTAGATGACTTTGTGCTTAAGATAAAATTTAGGAAATTAGTCCAGTAGATCTAAAGCATCCATACAGTTTGCAAGAACTGCAATGAGTTAGAATAGGATTCTATACATGCAATGTTCAAACTAGTTAATGTACTGCAGATAAAATTACATAGCTCTATGATATGACTGCAATCTTAGCAAATCCCAACACAACCTAAGAGGCAAGGATCTAGAATAGATATAAGAGAGGGACCAATCTAAAATATTGATCCTTGTAAAATACATATGAGACAGCTAGTTTGAATTCAAAATAATTTAATTGTAGGGTACAAAGAATGCCACAAGTGAGCCTTTGGAGTCAAAGATGAATGAGTGAGAGTTTTTAACAGACATTCAAAGCTTTGCAAACAAGGACCATGGTTCTTGTTAAGGACTCTTGAATTGGTAATTATGCTATGCAAGTATACTAATGTGCCTTTCAACTCTCTTAAGAAAATGTGCATGCTTCTTTGTAGATGGAATTCAAGAAACTAAGCAACTAACTACATGAGGGATTAACCCATCATGTCTGTAATGGGCATACAATGTGATACCTGTGATATAAATAGACATGGGTAAATTGATGAACATTTTGATACAACTGATTGGTAGTAGAACATGCCACATGGTAGATAGATGCCACAAAACATTTTATGAACTTCTATTCTTCTGGAACTAAAGCTTATATCCATATTGGCTAAAGATCAAGGATGTTATCGAAAACAGATTTCAGCATATTGAAAACAAATTTCAGCATTTGGCATATAGGGAAACCATTCTTCAAAGTGGGGGAAGAGATTCTCAACCCTGTATTCCTAGAACTCCCAACACATATCTTATAAATTATCATTGGCCTTGTGAATCCTAACCATAGAAATGCAAGATAAGAATTGTCACATAAGGCTCTGAAGTAAAATTCATGACCACATGTGTGGGTATCTCTGGGTTGATGAAGCTTCCTAGAGGATTACTTCAAAGTCCAGACTATGTTGTCCTATTTCTGTATTTTCTCATCATCATTACAGTCTGTGCTTGGGTTACTTGTCATTGGGGCTACCTATTTTAGGGTTGTGGGCATAAACATTTTCCCCAGATTTTAGTATATACTTTCCACGTATAAAACTATAGGAAGCAATTTGAGATCCATATTTGTATTTCCTTTCTTTACTTGATCTATTTAAATTTTTGTTCTGAGAATGAAATACTTGTTCAAGTAGAATTAGTAGAGTTTTACAACAAGTATCAATGGATCTATTATGAGAGGTGATGAAGTAAACCTGCCATACAAATCTCATAATAGTGGTGAAATTGTAAAGCCTGGATTAATTAGAACATTTATATTAGAAACCAACCTTGGAAACTCCTAGCAATACTAAAAAAACATATCCAAGGCTTCAACCATCTTTGGCAACAAAGTAACACCTGGTGAATGCAACAAAGTAACACAATCTATTGAATCATTGGTTGATCCAAAAATGGAAGAACAAAAGCTACAGAGCATGACTGCACCAATGCTACCTTCTGTAAAGAAGCAATATGTTTCAAATTTAGCTTCAAGGAAATTCAATTCAATCAGCATACCTCCTATCAAGGATTATGATGCAAAAAAGGGTGAGGCTAAGAAATATGAATACAAGTCAAAGGGAATCAGGGTGAATAAATCTTGTGTGACCCCAACAAAGAAAAATAACAGAGGCCTTATCAAAGATCATGGGCATTCCGGCTTAGAGAAGTTTATCCAATTTAAAATCTGAGTTCTCCATTAGAAATATTATAGGTGAAGAACCAGTGAAGAACATACCTCTTTCAATCTATGCCCACTCTCCATGGTTTGGCTTCTTAGGAACTTGACACATTTTTGTTTGAAATTGATGTCTTATGTCGTAGTTGTGATTTTTTTTCTGATGCACAGAAGTTGAATTTGCTTCTTGCCACATTGAAGAGTGCAAGAAACAACACTAAGATGGCTCATTGGACTTGGAGGTCAAACCATTCATACATGGAAAGAAATTAAACAAGATTTCCACCAAAAGTACCAAGACTATTGAAACTCTAAATACCTTTGGGAGGATAATTCATGATGTAACAACAAAAAAATTAATATCTAGAATATTGTGAAGAAATATTTGAATATAATTTGCAAAGATCTAGACAAAATAATTTGGACAAAGAAACTCAAAGAAAAATTATGATTAGAGGATTAAAATATGAGTATAGTGTTGAAGGTGAGTTGTCATTGATGTCAACAAGAGAGATCTATGTCAATAATATGAAGCAAAGTAGCATTACATTTTTTAGAAGTAAACTCATGATGTGGTAGAAGAATCATTTGATGACAAAGATGTGGATGTTGAAAAGGAAGTGTACAAGATTAGCAGTGCTAATGAAAATAATATGACCACTATCAAAATTTGGTTTTTACAATCAACTATGACAAGATCAGACCTTGCAATCAACTGTATTCTATATGGAAATAAGGAGTTCAATAATTGGAATATTTAGGTATTATTGTCAAGAAGCAATGATTGTCTAAATAATTTCAACATTAGAATATTGATTCATTACTGTAAGAGAGTGAAATGACTACATGAAACAAGATTTGGTACTACTGAAATCAAAGAGACATAACTACAGGAACTCGAAATTTTGCTAATCACATAGTGTGGACAAGACTCACTCTAACTACCAAAATATGCTATTCAGTGTTGCCTTTGCAATATCTATCCGACTAACACTAGGATTATAACCAAGGCCTAGACCATGCTAAGCATTATCTAGTGCATAATTAAGGTTGTAAAAGGTGATCAGCCCAAGTGGCAGGCTGCCCAGTTTCCACAACTATCTGTCCTTGTTTTAAGATAAAAAGCATCACACAATAGTCATTTTTAGACAAAACCAAATGCTAATGTCACTTCATTGTAGAAACCACAAATAAAGCACCAGGAAACCAAAAGCAAAATGGCAATGCATACTTACGAGGTTTTTTCATTTATGATAGATCCTTCTCATGTCCTGCTTTTTCCATTCTTGCTAGTCAAATATATTCATGCCATATGCCCATGTATAGGAATTTGGGTCAAAGTCCCTCACAATAAGAGGATTTGAGAAATTCAGAGAAATTTAGAGGATTTGGATAGTTGTAGAGTTCGAAGATCTTGACCCCACCTTTCTTAGACTGCCATGGTACTCTTTTTGTGGGTGCTTTTTCTACAGGGAAAGGAAGGGCCAAGTAATAGGCATGCTACAGTGTTCAATTTATTATGCAAAATTTCAAAATTTGTAGATATCATCATTGCAATATTATATCTACAATCTAGAAAGATTTATTGAAAGAAAGAACCAAATAGGGAAAACACAATGTCTTCTTTAACCACATCTCTTTACTGTACAAAAGGCACATAAATGATAAAGAGTGTGTCATAGAAAAGTCAAATTTTGTAACTAACACAATGTATTAACAATAGTCTCACCTGGAAATGCAGATGGTTTATAGTTGCAAAAGCTCCCAGGCTATTGTAGCCCAAACGAATATATGGGTTGTCAACCTCACCAACAAAATGCAAAGCTAACAGTAAGCTATCATGGTCAATGCATTGGGGTAAGCAGTCCAACACTCTTAGCACGAGGAGCACATGCCCATATTCAATTAGAATCACCTGCATGAGAATAAATATGATCAATTAACATAATCTTTTAACATTCAAAACACCTCAAACCCTGTATAAAAGGTACTTCCATCATCATTAATTTCACTTACATTGATAGCAACCATGTTTGGACTATCCAAGACAGAGAGCACCTCTTCCTAGATTACTTTGGTGAAGTTGAATTTACGGGGGTCAAAGTCTTGCTACACCTTGTCCACTCAAAATTCAGTGGGGCATTTCTTAAGATGGCGCCCTTCATTCAGCTGAGCAATGAAACCATAATCACTGGGTATGACCTACAATAATTCCCATAGTGTTTGGGGATATAATCTATATCAAACCTTGTCTTTATAAATATACCCCCAAAACCATACCAAACTAGAACAGTTGAACATACCTTAAATATAGAATTAGTTGTTCAAAAAAGAATATTCTACAAACGGTATTATTCAAACAATTGATAATTGGAAAAATGGTTGTAACATAAGTCCAACCTTGGTGTCATAAGTAGTGACATCATAGAGAAGAAAACCCCTCTGCATCCTATCCTCCCACTGCCAAGTTACCATGGAAAATATATCAGTAATGGTATATGTTCCTTTAAAATAAATATGCTTAGTGGTATTTTCCCCACAAAACTAGAATAAAGAAATGATTCTCACCTGCCCAAGTAGCAGAGTATCAAGGGAAGGTCATGTGCTCGTTGAAGGAAACATTTCGGTTGTAAATAAACTTATGCTT
The DNA here is from genome assembly GCA_001517045.1 of Pseudotsuga menziesii. Taxonomy (NCBI): domain Eukaryota; kingdom Viridiplantae; phylum Streptophyta; class Pinopsida; order Pinales; family Pinaceae; genus Pseudotsuga; species Pseudotsuga menziesii. The sequence goes on along the minus strand of LPNX011174033.1, from coordinate 197,164 downwards.
ATTAGGCAACATTCCAGCTGTAAGTACACTTATGCTTATCAGGGACTCAGTGAAAAACCCTTCTTTATCTCACCTCACACATCCTTATTGAACCAATAATTGCTCTTCACCTTCTAAAATTCTAGTTGAAAAGTATCAGACACAAATTCCTAAGAAAACAGTCAATGTTGAAAGTATTAGACAAACAATAGATACTGGCAATAGCTCTATAATTTTAATGATTCAAAAGTTAGGGTTTTCTTGTCTATACAACTCTGGAAGAAATGAACATGGTGTATCCTATCTCTTTCAGAAGAACACCATAACAAAAGATAACCAATCATTCTCTAGACGTTTACCTTGAGATATTGCTCCTTTACTGCTCAAATCCAACAGAAGATGGCACACAACTATCAAGGACTGAACATGAAGACTCATCCCCTCCCAAAAGCATAGAAGGCCTCTCAGAAAAATCCATTCTAAGGAAAAGTAATCTGGGACTACCATCCTAAAAAAAGAGGACAATGCATGAACAATGTGCATACTGCGATCATTGTTATAACAAGGACCTTGCTTCTAGGAACATTTGAAGGGGGCAACCAACACTTTCAGTTTTACAAAAGAAAATTCTCGAAGTCCAATCCATTCTACCATGCAATTAAGTGAAACTAAATAGGGCTCCATAAAAAACTAGTGCAAGGCCTCCAATGCTATTACTTGATGCAATTCACTTTTAACATTGAAGGCTACATCGTGTCGCTGCACACCCAACAGAATTTACCAAAATATAACTCGGGACAACTGATTGAACAATGCCAGCCTCTAAACCCACTAGTCTGAAGTCACTCTTTCTAAGAAATAAATCAGAAGTATAACCAAGGAAATCCAGAGCTTCTACCATTCATGCACAGAAAAAATATAATACCAACCACCAGAATAGCACATACCATTCATGCACAGAAAAATATAATACCAACCACTAGAAAAAAAAACTAATATATCTAAGAGTCACAGCTTTCAATCTTGTGACTCTTTACTTGGATCTTCAACTTTTCATTCACGAGAAGGCATTTTTCATCCGAGATTAAAAACAATATAGCTTACCTCCAAGAATGCTATACAAGAATGCTATGCAGTGGCTCTCCAACATGCCTCCTCCAACACTGCTATGCACCACAGAAACCCACCACAAACCCACGACCAGAAAACGGTGAAAAAACGCCTTCTTTTTCTAGAAAACATGATGGCGAAAACCAAAGGACCAAGATTTCTACCACTGCTACGACTTGAAAAAATGACCTCATTATCCAGCCAGAAAACACGATGGAGAAAACCCATAGTAAACCCAAGGAAAAACATGCCCTTGTTATCCAGAAAACCCAGAAAAATGGAAGAAAACCACAGGAAAACCCAATGCAACATATGCAAGGTGCATGTAGACCACAAGCAAACACAGGGTGCTCGCAGGCTTGGAGCACTGGTGAAGGGCGCAGGCAGGAATGTGGAATAAAATATCCCCTAGCATATTGGATATTTAAATAGTTAAAAAAACCTTTTTACCCCTAATATACCACCAATATATTGAATTTTAACTTTTTAATTTTAACCCCCCCAATATGAACGAACGTGATATCATATTGGTCCCTAGGTGACGCCCCCGTGCTAGGAATGATTGGTAAAAGGTGGTGTTACCAGTTGAAATGTAAGTTCAAATCCACCAGCAAGTGTATGTGGGAAAAGTGACCACTGTTACCTTAGTCACATGTCCCCAACAACTTTGGAAGTCAAAACCTCCTAGGGAAAGCCCTAATCCGATTCTACAAAGGCACTAAACACCAAATTTTTTCTTTCGAGGGTGTTAGTAACTAGTTCCTTATGGAGTCTAGAAAATGAGTTCAAATAATAGTGTATATGGAGTGCACTAGTATTATTGAAGGAGTATATCGGCCCAAATATCGCTCTCATACCATAATGGAAATAACAAAATACATGTACAATAGTTGATCAAGTACAAGCATTTATCATACCCAAAATACATAAGATGTACATGGAGTAAGATAGATAATTATGAAAAAATTAATCCATGTATGTATTCAATCCTCACATTACGTTCAATATTTATGGTGGCATCAATCATGTGAAGATAATGAACAACATTATACACAATGGTGTTATTTATGTGTCAAATAAGGCAAGTTCACTTAGTTGCAATAGATAACTTAGGGTCTAAAAGTGAAAAAGTGTTATATATGTACAAGTAGTAAATGTTAGTATAGCATTGATGTATATTGAGTCTTATTCAGTCTTTAACTATAGTATTTATAAGATTCTTAGTATGTTTAACAAGGTTTCATAAATTTCATTTAAGTATGTTCACTTATACAACCTTGTATTGAGTAAGCCAAGACCAAGTCTAAAACTAGTGTGCATAGAAGAAAAATGTATTTACCTAGCCCACTCAAATTGGCATTCGAAAAAATTCAAGTAGAATTTATATGACTCCTCAATGTACTTACATTTTGTGACAACTATAGTATGACTTTTGTATCAGTTACAAGTAGCATAGGAGTGGTACCATAAGTAGTAGTGTATGCTACAAGCACTAATTAATAATTGGTATTCAATAAACATTTACTCAAGCATTTATAGAAGCATTGGAAACTTGAAACACAATAATGATCAGTACCATAAAGATGTTAGGATAGTTAGATACTTAGGAGTTAGTTAAGATCAACTTGTGTAATATATCTGTTAGGTAAAAGTGTGTTTCTTTAGTATGCATTTGTAAATATTCTAATCCGACGGTCATGACATGTTGTAGACATAGAGTGACCCAACGGTTCAACTTCTCTTAGATCATACCTACCATTGATCCGTGGTTTAACACCCAATTGGTATATGATCTCTATTTAAAGAGCATAGAGGGTCCTTGGCTAGTTGATCGATTATGAGAAGCTTATGTAACTTTCTTTCTTTTGCATAATAAATTGCTCCAAGTAGCTATTTGGGTGGGGCCGTGGATTGTTTCCCTCTCAAGGGTTTTAACCACATGACAAACATCGGTGTGTTGATATGTGATCTATTTGTGTGAAGTGGTTGCTGAAGTTGTTCGGTCTTTTGGGAGTACCGTGTGTACCCGAACATGGTATCAGAGCTTTTATGAAGAGCCTCTTTCAGTTTTGATCTAGATATGGAATCGGTGTTGCTGAAACTTTTAAAGGGTTTCTGGTTCTTGATTTTCTATGCAGTTTTGGCTTGTGGGATCGGTTCCATTGCATTTGGAGCACCGTTTCCATTGGGAAATATTTTTTGTTTCATCGAAAACTATTTCCGTTTGTTCCAGAAACACCCATTTCGGCAAATGTGAAGGTATAATGTCACAATGACGGATTTGTTTTTGTAAATATCTCATATCTTATCAGTTTTATTATTAGATATTTTTTGTTTTAGTCTCGGACTATTGCCTTCGCTGACTGTGTATGCTCTTTTTCGTGCGCCTTGTGCGATCGCGGTGAATCAGAAATAGTAAGGGAAAGTTTTTTTTTTCTCCTCGGCTATGTATGCTCTTTGTCGTGCATTTTGCGCAATCACGAAAAATAAAAAACAATGAGAAAAGTCAAAAGCATACACTTTCTAGGTAAGCTAACCAAGATCTAACCCCATTGTGTGGAATTTTTTTTTTTGTTTTTCTTTTTTTTTTTGTGATTTGTAGAAAAAAGGCAAGCACGGAGAATGAGAGAGAAGAGTGTGCAAAAAAAAAAAAAAAACCCTTCCTCCTTTCATTCTTTTACGTACCTTTTAATTTTAGCTCACTTGGTCCAAAGTTGCTTTATTCCTTAATAGGTCTTGAGTTCAAGTCTTATTAAGCTACTTTTTAGTGCATGCAATTTCTATTTTCAAGTTTAAAAGTAACATTATTGTAAAAGTGAACCTCACTTATTCTACAAAAAAGATTCACTTCAAAGAAACTTTATTGTAAAATGATTGTCAAAGGTTGATCTTGGGAAGAGGGGGTTCTTTTTTTTAGTTGGTCAAGTTAATATTTGCCACGTCACTATTGGGTACATCTTCAACATTTTCTTTGATCAAGCATAACTCTATCATCCAGAATCAGTTTTTAGTGCCATTTTTTTTAAAACCGCATATTTGTTCTAGCTCTTTGCAACCAGATAGTTAGTTTGTGTTTCTTTTCAGCCATGAGTTTACAGTATGGCCACCCCTTGTGATATTATACTTACAAGTTCTAACTATTTCTCATGGAAATCTTGTATGGAGGATGTTCTTCGAAGTAGGGGACTTTTTAGGATAACCTTAGGGAAAGAAACATAACCCACAGATGATGATAAGAAAATTAAATGGGAGAATAGATTTAATGAAGCTCGTGGATCGATTGGGATTTCAATCTCTACTGATTTGCGATTCCACATATCTAGAATTGATGAACCTGATAAACATTGGGAAAAGTTGGAATGTGTGTTTTGTAAAAACAATGAAATTCGGGGTGATCAACTTGAGAATGAGTTGCTTTCCTTGAAATGATTTTTCATGCATTCAATACTATTTATCCAAGTATAAAGGTCTTAGAATCTTATGTGCAGAATGCAAGATTAAGAAAGAATTCAAACAATGTATTTATCATATTCTTTCCAAAATTGGACCTGCATATTATGTTTTTGTATCTACATTCTACTCCATGAAAGAATCCTTGACTGCAGCTAGGTATCAAGAGCCTAATCCTGAATCCTTTTGTGATTCCTTAATTGGAGAGCAAGATAAGCTCATTCATCTTGGAATAATTAACAATGCAGATACATATGGGAAAGCCTTATTGTCCCAACAGAAAGAAAAGTCCAAGCCTCCCAAGAAACAAAATTTTCGCAATAATAATCCAAACAACAAGGGTCCCAAACCCTCTCAGTCCGCTCCTTCTTTAAGAAGTGACAAAGAATCCAAGTAAAAAGGAAAGAAGACTGAGCTTCATTGCAATTTTTGTGTGAAATATAATCATGATGAATCTAAGTGTTTCAAGAAGATGGCAGCCTTGGAAGCAGCAATGAAGAAACACCACATCGGCATAGATTCATCTTCAGAATCTAACTCTCATGGACATTCACTTTGTGCTTCAGGTTACTCTTATACTGCATCTTCTTCTTCTACTTCAAATGAATGGCTCATTGATTCTGGAGCATCTTATCATATGGCTAAGTATCAAGCCATATTTTCTACTCAGCATGAATGTAACACCAAACAAATATTTGTTGGTGGTGATAGATCTCTAAGTGTTGTAGGATCTGGAATAGTTCCAGTAGAAAATGGTCATTTTAGTGATGTACTATGTGTTCCAAAAATTTCTTGCAATTTTTTATCAGTCTATCAATTTACTCATCAAGTGAAGGTAAAACTGTGACGTTTACACCTCACCAAGTTGTAATCAAGGATTTTAAAAATCTTCAAAATGTCCTTGCTGCTGGAACTGTTGATGATATTACCAGGTTGTACAAATTTAACAACTTTGGGTCATCACCTTTTCCTTCAGTTTTTATTGCTCATAGTGATAACTTGAGCAAACTTTGGCATGAGCGATTTGGTCACTTAAATTATCGCTCATTGCAACAACTATGTAAATACAATATGGTGACTGGTCTTCCGATGGTATCTTGCAAGGATGGTGTTTGTTTCGATTGTGTACTCAGAAAACATGATTGGGACAGTTTTGACAAACGTGCCTCTTGGCACACCTCGGTTCCATTGGAGCTTGTACATAGTGACTTGTGTGGTCCTCTTCCATCTGCATCCTTCTCTGGTTTCAAATATTTCTTAACTTTCATTGATGACTACTCCAAACACACTTGGGTTTATTTCCTAAAACTTAAGAGTGAATTATTTAACATGTTCTTCACCTACAAGGCCCTTGCTGAAAAACAATATGGTCATCAAATTATTAAGTTAAGATCTGACAATGGAGGAGAATATGTTAACAACAAGTTCAGTACTTTCTGCACTGAACAAGGAATCCAACAACAACACATTGTTCCATATACAACACAACAAAATGGTGTAGCTGAATGAAATAACCGCACTTTAAAAGAAATGGCTAATTGTATGATCCAATCTAAGGGACTAAGTCTTCAATATTGGGCTGAGGCCATAAATTGTGCAAATTACATATTTAATCGCACACCCACTAAAGTTTTACAAGGTATAACACTGAAAGAAGCATGGAGTAAAATTAAACTAGATATAAGTCACTTTCGTGTGTTTGGTTGTGAAGCATGGGCTCACATTCCGGATGAAAAACGGAAAGCATTGCAGCCTAAAAGTTAAAAGTGCATATTTGTTGGATATGCTGAAGATGTAAAAGGTTATAGAATTCTTCAACCCCATTCACATGATATAATCATTAGAATAGATGTTAAATTTGATGAAAATCTCTTGGTCTGCAAGCCTAACTTGCCGGGTGTGACATCTTTGGCCTGCGAGCTTGATTCAATGATTGTGCCTTATTCTTCTTCTTCCAACTTCCTTGATAGTTTTCCAACTCCAGTTTCTGATGATGATAGTGAGGATGAAAATCCACCTTCTCCTGTTCATGTTCCTCAAATTACACCAGCACCAATACTTCCTCAATGGGTCTGTTCAACATGTGAAGCAGCTTGTGATCTTGCCAGTGATCCTAGAGATAAACTTCGAACACCTTCTCAGTTTAAGCGAGCCTCTTCTCTTTTGGCTCAAGTTTCCGAGAATCATGATCTAGAAACTTTTACAGAAGCTTCAAGAAATCTAGATTGGGATGCAACTATGGATGAAGAATATCGTTCCTTAATGGCGAATGATACTTGGGATCTTGTTCCTCTTCCCAAAGGAAGAAAACTTGTCAGCTATAAATGGGTCTACAGAACTAAGTATGCATCAGATGGAAGTGTTGAAAGACTTAAGGAAAGGCTAGTTCCCAAAGGTTTTTCCCAAGTTGAAGGGATAAACTACAATGAAACCTTTGCCCCTGTGGCAAAAATGAACTCCATCTGCCTTGTTCTTTCCCTTGCATCCTTACATAACTGGGAATTCCATCAAATGGATGTCAAGTATGTCTTATTACATGGTGATTTACATGAGGAAATTTACATGGAATAACCTCCTAGATATGTTTAGAATAAATCTAGCCTTGTTTGTCTCCTTAAGAAATCCTTATATGGCCTTAAGCAAGCTCCTAGAGCTTGGTATGCCAAAATGGATAGCTTTCTCCTTGACACTGGTTTTTCTAGATGCCATTCTGACCCCAATGTCTATACCAAGAAAGTAGGAAACCATCTCATCATACTTGTTCTTTATGTTGATGATCTTATCCGTACTGGTAGTGACCCTAAACTTATAACCCATGTGAAATCCAGTCTTAAGCAAAATTTTGAAATGTCAGACTTAGGACATTTGCATTATTTTCTTGGCCTCCAAGTCTTGCAAACCAAAGAAGGAATCTTTCTTTCCGAGTCTAAGTATGCTTGTGACCTTCTTCATCGCTTCCACATGGAAGATTGTAAACCAGCCCCTTCTCCCTTCCAGTCTGGAGTCAAAATTTCTACCACTTGTACTTCCCTTGAAGTAGATGCCACCTTGTATCATCAGCTTGTTGGTAGCCTTTTATACTTGACTCATTCCCGTCCTGACCTTTCCTTTTCCGTTGGTCGTGTTGCCCGTTATATGAAAACTCCTCATGAAAGTCACTGGAAAGCAGCAAAAAGAATACTTCGATATATTTGAGGTATAATTCAGTTTGGGATTCATTACAGTACAGGGGGAAACCTTTGTTGGTTGGTTTTACTGATTCAGATTGGGCCGATGATCATGATGATCAAAATTCCACTGTAGGTTATGTTTTCAGTTTGGGATCTAGACCTGTCACTTCGGATTGTAAGAAACAACAAGATCTTTCTCTTTCTTCAGCAGAAGCAGAATATCGAGTCGTAGTTAATGCTAGTCAGGAAGCTTTATGGCTTCAACAGATCCTTTCAGAGTTTGGATTCGAGTAGCAGTAGCCTACTCCACTTTGGTACAATAATCAAAGTGCCATCAAGCTTTCCAAAGATCCAGATCTACATCAGCACAGCAAACACATTGAGCTACACATGCACTCCATCAAAAATCTTGTTCATGATAGTGTTATTGAAGTTCTCTATTGCCCTGCAGATGATCAATTTGCAGACATATTCACCAAGTCTCTTACAGAAGCAAAGTTTTCTAAACTTCGGTCTATGTTAGGAGTTCAAGAATGTTTCCTTAAGGGGGGATAGGCTCTAATGCCTCCTTCCTTCTCCTAATAGTGTCACTTTTGTAAATCCTTCAATCCTATCCCAAGTTGTTCTTACGGGGGGGATGTTAGGATATTTAGACACTTAGGAGTTAGTTAAGATCAACTTGTGTAATATATCCATTAGGTAAAAGTGTGTTTCTTTAGTATGCATTAGTATGCATTTGTAAATATTCTAATCCAATGGTCACGATATGTTCTAGACATAGAGTGATCTGACAGTTCAACTTCTCTTAGATCATACCTACCATTGATCCGTTGCTTAAAAGAGCATAGAGGGTCCTTGGCTAGTTGATCGATTATGAGAAACTCATGTAACTTTGTTTCTTTTGCATAATAAATTGCTCCAAGTAGCTATTTGGTTGGGGCCATGGACTGTTTCCCTCTCAATGGTTTTAACCACGTGACAAACATCGATGTGTTGATCTGTGATCTATTTATGTGAAGCGGTTGCTCAAGGTGTTCGGTCTTTTGGGAGTACCCTGTGTACCCTAACAAAAGAATATATTGGTGTGTATCTATAATTGTAGAGACATCCCATGCTTGCACATGAGTAATCAATATAAGGTCTGAATTTGCAAAGTTATAATATACACCAAAAATAAGTGTTTAGTATAGCACAGACCTAATAATATATCAGTCACTGGGGAAACAATACTTATCTACCATGTATCCGTTTTAAAACCAATCTTTATGTGTATGTTTAGCATGTGCAGCAGTATGCACAACCTTGGAGTTAGGTTTGAAATATTAGCACAATTGCAATTTTAGGAAATAATCATGTGCTAACCATAGTAGATATAACATAGTGTGTGCATAAAATGTTTTGATAGTTAAGGCAATTCAATAACTAACTCCTCACCAACAATTCCTTTGGTTTTGTGTAGGGAGAGAGGAGTGATAAATAGAGGAGGGGAAATAGGATGAAAATGAGAATAAGGTGGGGCCGCGAGGTAAAGTGGGATCGTAAGGCGGTTAGGCATGACTTTAGGACTCTTTTAGGGATTTTTAGGGCATATTTTTCATTTTTTGCAATTTTCCTATTTTTACGGTCCCCTATAATTGTGTCTTAGGGTTTTCAGGGCTTTAGAGGCTAGGCTGAATTTTTAGGAAGGAGGACGAAATTTTACGGTGGCAAAAAATGCATAAAAAATATTTTTGTTTTTATTTTTAAGGTTTTTAACGTAAAAATGCAAACCTAAAATTACCCTTATCTACCACCTAAAATGAAATCTATATAACCCTATTAAATAGGTTTTTGTAATAAAATAGTGTGACAACCCATGGGAGACCCTACCCTAGAAAATTACCTACCCAACCTACGTCTTCTCGGGAGGATGGCTAATCTACTGAGGAATGGTTCCTAAGTCAAGCAACTAGCCTATAAAAAGTATAGAGAAACCCTAGGGAACCCTCAAAAGGAGGCGTACCTCGATTTGCTAAGGTGACAATAATGGAAGTGGGTGGCCTATCCTAGGAAAAAGTGCAGCACTAGGGATACCACTAACACTGGAATGTGTACATCCACCAACATTCAAACAAAAAGATGAGAAGAGAGAAAAACCAATAGATATTGGATTATTTAAATTTCCACTAGCTGCGAGTTCTTGCTTTTGTGGCCTTCACATCGAGAGGTAGGAAACTCAAAACCCCCAGATATTAGTTCTTTTATGTGACTAATTCTTAAGTTTTCTTAATTGCTTAGATGATATTGTAAAACAATTTACAATAGTAGGATCATTAAAAGAACAACACGATAGTAGGATCATTGAAAGAACAACATGTACAGTCACATAAAAGGACACAAATATTTATCCCAAGAAACCCTCATGGGGGAGAAAACCCAATAAAACTTCCTTTGTATAGAACTCAGCCAAACTAGTGTAAAACCCAATAAAACTTCTCCTCTCTCTTTCTCGCATTCTCCGTCTTCTCTCTCTCTATAAAAATTGCATGAGTTGAGTGAGTATAAATGAAGGAGGTGCCTCCCTATTTATATTTGACTTTTGACATGACCTAAATACTATAAGGGATGATTTGTATAACTAACATGAGTGACTTGTCTAGTAAGACACCAAAATAATATTTATTATAATGACATATGGGTACTATTGACCTAACTTACATCTATAGTTCTACATTATTATTTCAATGACCCTGATATTACCAATTACATTAGGGGCATCTTCAAATGGAGGAAATTCAATAATACAAATAGAATATCTTCTGAAGCTATATTATTTTAACACTCCCTCTTAACTAAGAAGGTATTCTACATCAACGACAACCACAACCTCAACTGTACAACTCACTGGTGATTTTGGATATGTCATAGTAAGTTATGGAACAACATAATTCATCTTCATCATCAATCTGGAACTGCATCATCACTAGTATATAGATACTAGGATATTATCATCATCATATAGAGCATCAGTATGTGGATACTAATCATCATCATCTTCATCATCTACAACATTAATATGTGAATATTGAATCATCATTTGAAACATTGGTATGTGAATAAAAGATCACCATCATCATCTGCAACATCAGCACTCGATAATCATCTACAACATCAATATGCAAGTACTAGAACATCTCCATCATCATTAGTATATGAATACTGAATCATCATCTGCAAAATCAGTATGTAAATACTAGAAAAAAACAACATCATTATAATGTTAGTGCTAAAGCAACATCATCAATAAATAAATCCTAGATTCTCATATAGATCATCAACATAGAGATGTTGGAACCAACACATAGTGATGGAATATATGGTCTTCATCAGGATAGAAATGTTGGAATCAATACATAGTGTTGGCATTGCATCATCTTTATCAACAAAGAAATGATGGTAACAACAAAAAGTGTTGGTGTCTCATCATTTTCATCAACATAGAAATGATGGTAATGACCCAGAGTGTTTGCATATCACCATATTTACCTTAGGAAATCTAATGTAGCATAATGGTGGGATCTCTAGTAAACCCACTCGGGTGTTTTTTTGACTTACTAACCCTTTTGGGTTAAACAATCCTAGTCAAACAAATAGATCTCCCTGGGGACCAAACAAGCCTTTCCTTGCTCATGTCACTATCCCGACATACCCTACCCTAAGATAAGCTACCACAAACTGCAACAAGAATCCTACTACGTCATCATCACTCTCTCTTTCGATAGAGGTCTTTTCAGACTACACAAATCTTGTCTCGAAATTATTCAAATTTTACATGAGAGAGGCTTAGTCAACACATCTGCCACTTGGTCCTTTGTAGGAGAATACTTGAGCTTTACAACTCCCTTTGTCACCATATCCTAGATGCAATAAAATCTAATATCAATATGTTTTGACTTATCATGAAACACCGAGTATTCTGTCATCTTAATACAACTCTAATTATTGCAATGGATATCAGTCACATCTATATATACATCGAATAATCATTCTAACATATTGTGAAGCCATACAACTTTGAACATACTCCAATATATTCAGCCTCTACGATCCTAAGTAAAATACTAGAATATTTTCTACTGAAACATGACATCATGCATGATCTCAAACTAAAACAACTTCCTAAAATCCTATTTTTGTCTTTGGCACTTCCTGCTCAATCTGAATCTATGAATCTATGTAATCCGATCACACTATTTCATGCATATCTAAGACCATAATCTAACGTTCCCTTCACGTACATCATCACATGTTTTTCTTCCATTAGGTGAACCTATATGGGTTCCACCATATACTGACTTAGGGTCTTTATACAAAAAAAATATATCTTGCCTTGAATTAGTCAAATACATTACCGAACCAATAATATGTATGTATAAGGTAACATCAACTATCTCCAAATAATCGTCATTGAAAAGCTTCAATTTTTTTTCATTGGAGCAGTCATAGCCCTACAATCCATCATCCCAAATCTCTTTGGGATTTCAACTCCATATTTTCCTTGGTTTAGGAAAATATTGTCTAGATACTACCATACTTCAAGACCTAGCAAATAGTTCATTATTCCAAGGTGTTTCATCTAAAATTCTATAGCAATATTCTTCCTTCATTCGTTGATCGAATTATCCATACCTGTTAAGATTAGATCATCCACATATAGTAGTAATATCATAATCTCATCATCCTTAACCTTATAGTAGAGGTTGGAATATGCTTTACTCTTGATAAATCCCAAACTCATCAGGACACCATCAATTCTTCCATACCATTCTCTCGGTGCTTGATTCAACCCATACAATTCCTTCTTTAGTATATGATACCCGTGTCTTATGAATATCTATCTCAAAGACTCAAGGTCGTTCAATGTATACTTCTTCTTCTACCATTCCAACAAAGAAGGTTGTATTTAGATATATCAAATCTAACTTCCACTTCATCTTGGATGCATAGAAACATATGGTTCTTATTGAGGTGTACCTTTCTACTAGTGCAAATATCTCCTCATATCCGAGTCCTTCCTTCTTAGAGAATCCATGAGCTACAGATATTTCCTTCTATTTCTCTATACTTCCATCTGTTGAATGCTTTGTTTTGTAGATCCAATTCGAGGACACTACTGATTTGCTATCCGGTCTTGTTACTACTTCCCATACATCATTGTTTATAATGGATTGGTATTTCTCGATCATGGTATCTACACATTCCTTCTTCTTTGTTCCTTCTTCAAATAATGTAGGTTATTTTTCAACGATATTACACATTAAGGCCACATATTTGGGGTATGTATTTGGATTTTTAATTTCTCTAATGGTTCCTTCTGAAACACCATGCCTTTCTTCTTGTTCAATTACTTCTTGTGCCGAAGCGGCCCTTATTTTGCATAAGATCATCTCACTGTGTAACTCTTCAAGTCTCTAGGGTACTATTATGTCATGATACTCAGGTATCTATTCTTCCTCCTCATTTCTTACTGCTTTAGAACCTTCTACAAGTCTAGGATTTTCATTCTCCTCTTCAACTTGTATTTCCTTGATTTTCTTAAAGTTGTATCCTAGGATATATATTTCTCGCTTTATCCTACAAAAAATACCCTCCTTGTTAAGGGGTCTAACCTTATCTCTTCTTCTTGGGAATGTGTATGTATACAAGAAAACCAAATATCTTTAGGCGACTCACTTCATACTTTTCTCTATTAATGTCTCTTCTAAAGTCTTATTCCCAAGGACATTATGGCAGATTCTATCTTGTACATATACTATTATTATAGATTCTATTTCTCACAGGTACATAGGTATATATTGATCATGGATCATGGTTTTTACAACTTCCATGAATGTTTTGTGACTCATTATCCTCATTTTCAATGACGCAAGCTAATGTGACTCGTTATTCTCCTTTTCGTTGAGATTGGCAATGCTTGGACTACTTGAGATTGCAACTATGGGAGTGGACTATTTTATTTATAGTAGTGTGTGGTTGGTAACTCTCAAAACATATTTCTTTAGATACAGTTTTATGAATTCCTTAATGTCTAGGAAAAAGAAAAAATAATGGGTGAGAAGTCTCATTTTATAATATATGTGTATTTATACCCTTGGCTTGGAGTATTATACCCTTGTATTTAGTTTCTTTAGTTCTTTAGAGGTTTTCAATGTTCAAATTGTTTCAAGGTTATTTTAATTTGGTAATGGTAATGAATTCAGTTTTATTATATAATGGAAATGGGAATTTTTTTGTAATGAATTATGGTCTTCTATGTAATTTGGCAATTACAATGAAATTTGTATTCCGAGGTAATGGTAATTGAAATGTTTTTGTAATGAAATATGATCTTTAATGTAATTTACAAAATCTGATCATTTATGAGCTCCAATGTAAATGTATATGAAATTGTATTTGTAAATGTAGATGTAATTATGTTTGTAACTATAGTTTCCATAGAAAATGATAATAGTCATGGTAAATCATTAAATCAATTATGAGAACCAATGAAATTAGAGTTGCAATCGTAGTTGTAAATGTAGATATAATAGTAGTTGTATTTGTAATTGGAGTTGGTATTGTAATTGTAATGTGAGATATCATCTACCTTTGTGTTTTATATCATATAAAACCTAGTGATATGTTGGATTCAACTGTACATTTAAGTTGTCTTTGTATTTGTAGTTAGAAACTTGAAAAAAAAATCATTAGATAATTCATTGGAAAGCTTGAAATCATACCTGAAAACAAATTTAGATAAATAATTTCCTTTTAGGTAATAAAAAAACATACCATGACTATAAGCTTCAAAACAAATTAGGTTTGTCATTGTGCATCCTTCCTAGCTAATTTCATTACCATAATTAATGTGTAGTGTGGCTTGCACTCCCTATCTTATAACTAATTAAGGGTGACAAAACTTTCATTTATATTAATAGTATGGGAAAAAAAAGCCTTGAGTTTTGTATAAGACCAGAATCTAGTGTATATAGGTGCCGATACATTAAGGCCTTCTTTTGATTACAACAAAATATTGTTGAGTTAACAAAATACACATTGGATGTGGTTTTTCATAGGCACAAAACATATTCACTCATGTGTAGGATAATTGTTTTCATTGACCAATAATGTAAGGTTCCCTACATTTGCATCGACTAAGAAGGTTGAAGTGCCTACATTTGCATGATCAGAATTGTTGATTTACTTGCACTTGCTTGACTGAAAGAGTTGAGAAGCCTACTTTTTCCTAAGGCCAGTTTGTTCTTTAAAACCATGGAGGAATTGAAAGTGCATAGTTATGACTTGAATTGAATGTACCTACATTAATTATAGGAGTTGGAAAATAATATGTTAGTGATTTGGATTTATGTGATCTCCTAGTTTGACATTTGCAGAGGTGAAGAGGTTTTCTTTATTTGACATCTCGAGAGGGCTCTAATTGTTGTATTAATGATTTTTTTTCGATAAGCACCTTGAATGCATGGCCTTGCATTGTATAGGTACTCGGGTAGATGAGGAATCAATGACTCTATGTTCTTCCTATTTATGCTAATAAAAAGGGCCCTATGTAGAGGGTGTGGAAGTTAAGAGGGATAATCCTGTTGTGGGATCTTATATTCCTACCTTGAGAGACTGTGGCTGGTGCAACTGTCTTTGGTATCCAATAGAGTTGTTCTCCCAAAGTGACAATGACAGTACGAGGTCACAACTCATATACAGCATGATGCTTCAAGATATATTGTTATCCTAAAAGAACATCACAGACTTCAGGTGGACACACATCACACAGTACCTCATCTTGGAAAGGCTTAATGTGATATGGTAGGAGGAATTTTTGAGTAATGCAGATACCTTATCCTTGGCTTAGCCATCTGATGTTGTAGGGTTGCAGGTGTGGTGTTTTCAGAAGATTGAATCTCTTGATGACTTTTGATGATATGAGGTTCTTTTGGATGTCATTGTCAACAACAAAATGTAGTGGGATTCCCTTGACCCACATGTACCAGTGGAAGTGGCGCTCCTCTTCCTATGACTCTTGAGGATCCTCTAATTGAATATGTGTGATAGAAACAAATGGCTGTGGCATCTTAATCAATGATATGCTTCCCATGTTCTGTGATTATGGCATGGGTTTCTAAATCAAAATCGGGATATGATTCTAAAGTTTTGATATCAACCACCAATGACTACTTTAAGATATATTCATCAGTGTTGTTCCAAGGGATTTTGTGGAACTCACACCACTTCCCGGTGTATTTATTTGTCTTTCAATTCCCTTTCTTTGCTTGTGGCAGGGAATGGGTTTCCTTTCTTTGTCCTATGTTCTGCAGGCCATGGCTTCCATTGCCTTGCTTCTACGGTGGATTTGCAAGTCCAAAGTCTCACTTGTTCTTTTTCCGAAATTTATCCTCGATTTTTGACAGCATACCGATAGGGAGAGTCAAGTGATGATATGTCGAGGAATTCCATCTCAGTTCAGATGTACTGATGTAGACCACTGTAATATTTTAGTATAAGGTGAAGTTTAGAGTCCTTGATAGCCAGATTTGTGTGCAAGGTATGAAATTTGTTGGTGTACTCTGACACCCTTTGGTCCTCTCTTGAAACAGAATGGTCCATTTGGTGTACTGGTCATCATAGTTTCCCACACGGTGATATTGTTCCCTTGAGGAATCTATGAAAGAGTCCCAAGTGGGGTTTGTGTCAAAAATTCCAGACTCGTCTGATGAGTTTTGATCACAATAAGTATCCCACCAATTTTTGACATGAGGGACTACCTTAAGGAGCACAAAGGTGATCTTTTCCCTATTGGAGAAATTGTGGGAAGATAAATACCCTTCTAGAACATTCAACCACTTATCTAGGGCATCGACATCAATTTTTCCTTCAAATAAAGCAATATCAAAGTTAACTTGTACCTTGAAGGGAGTTGCAACCCTAGACCGGTTTCTTATTGAAGATGCACTTGCTGGCATTCCTAGAAGGATTTGGGTGAAACTATACATCATCTCATTGCTCTATCTTTCGAGGGATTCCTCAAGAAGCGACTTGGTAGGATATCCTTCTTTGTATCTCCTTTATTCTTCCATGGGAGGCCATTCTGGGTGGTGAGAGTGATATTCCACAAGTGAAACTAGTTTGCGACCGAACTCTCTATACCCTGATATAGTTAGGGACATGCAGCGAGAAACAATCAAAGAGAATATTGATATAATACCACTTATTTGTATTTATGTGAGAACAAAATGAAAGAACAAATATAGCATCATAAACACAGACATTTTGCAATGAAAATAAAGATACAATAAACACATATTCTATTAAATAGCTAAAATAGAACTTATTATAAATACATAGTTAGAAAGGTGGTATCTATCTCTCAGAAGATATGTCACTGCTACACTCATCCGTGCCAATTTGAATACAAAATGATGCCAAAAGGGCCTATTTATAATAAGCATTAGGTTGATACCACAATTCCAAAGCATAATCTTAGAAGATGAATGGTCATAAAGTTTCTAACCCCAAGATGGTTAATTGAACAATCAACTTCTCGGGGTAATAAATTTTGCATACGATCTTCGATTTGGGTGCTCGATATCCCATTGGAAAGGTATATACAAGATTTAGATATTACAAATGGGTCCAAATGCATGCCGTTGGAAACCATTTAGGCCCTTGGATCACCAAAAAACATTGTTTAGGGTCTCAAAACGACCCCAGAAGTTTGGGACCCAAAAAATTGTAGAAAAATAACTAGGAAACTACCACAATGGACAATTTTTCTCTGCCAGTGGAATAGCTTGGTGGACACCGATATCCATCTGGATCAGCTAGGCTGGGCCTCCTACTTCCATGAATAACGTGGGGTGCAGGACAAACCAAGTGTTATTGGTGGATTTGTATGTTTATAAGCTCTTGAAATAAAAATGTATTATATACAATGTGAATGGCTGAGTTGGAAATAGTTTGATCCTTCATCCTACACATATCGTCTTTTGGTATTTGTTGTGATTTTATTTGTGTTTTTTACTACTTGTCTATTTGTTTATGGTGCTCTTTTTCTTTCTTTTATTTCTCTCTTTGAATCCTTGCAATGCTTGACTCTTCATCCTTAACAATCCTTGGATCCTTCATATCATTTGCAAGATCAGTATTATTTTCTCTTAGTTCTTACATGTCCTTTCTCTTTATTTATATCTCAGCCAATAGTTTCATGTACTCATCTCAAGTGAATAACCATGAACACTTGCGCAAATAAAGAACATATGTAGATCCTCTAATTTCATTGTTTACCACTCTCTCCACTAACAACCTTAGCCATGAATTGAGTGGTGTACCGCTATGTGAGGTGTGATTATGAACTAGGATTTGTGTTACATGTGAATTGTATCCTTCAATTGGTTCTTCAGTTCCTACATCAACTTCTTCTGAACCCCCAGAATCCACATAATAATGGAAAACTTTGTTGTTTAATAATGATGGCTATAAAGGCATGTTCATTCTTTCTTCATTGGTTTCAGTAACAATATGTTTGTTCATATTCATCATGGATTCCACTAACCATTTACATTGCTCCACCCAGTATGGTAATGTGAACTTCTCTTCATTGATTCGCAATGTTCAACAACCTTTGACCAGATTGATTTCAGCAATGTCATTATTAACTTATTTTGAAAAAAAAATTCTTTTTTCATGTATAGATTGAACAACTTCCATGACATATTCACCATTTTCATTGTCATATTGATTAGAGATAACATGTTCATTTTTGTCACTGAATAGTTTCTAATTTCCTTGAGAGAGGGATAACATGGTGTCTACAACATTTGCATCTTCTGATGCAACATATAAATCATTTTTATGTACCTCAAAGGATTGGTTTCAACACATATCATGGAGAAGAGCATCATAGTCTAGTGGACAAATTACAACATGCATGAAATTATCCTCGATATTTGAGGAAGTTAGAGCCCTTCTTAATGCATTACTGAAAAGCTTAGCTAATTCAAATACTTTTGCAGTGAGAGGAGCAAGGTGCTCTACATCCCAGTATGGGGGATATGTTGTAACGTAGTGTAATGTTACCAAAAATTAAAAGTACTTAAAAAATCATGTTGCTTATAAAATAAAAAAATAAAACTTAAAGTCAGTCTATGAAATAAAATATGGTTCAATTTCTCGAGGTGTATTTTTTGTAAAACTTTTCAGATAAAAATATAGTTACACTACAAGAAATTGGATCCCTCTCAATGTTTGATAGATCCAAGATTAACATGTATCGATGATGATTATCTTCATCCCATGGTTCTTTTCCATCCACACTATTCTTTAGGACTTGAAAACATATTTAAATGGTGCAAACACATTCACATCAAGGGGTTGCAAACTGTGGGTGGTATGTGCAAGCAAGGCTAGAAAATCGATGACCATAGTGTTTGTCGCTTGAATTGTAGGTAGGGATATTTATATTCCATGATTATCGAATATTCTTAATTGTATGTTTCCATGTGATACACACTATTATAGATGCAACAAAGTGGCACAACCATTTCATAAATAATTCTTTGGTCATCCATGCATTTGGATTTTCGACCATGCATGCTCCCTCCTCATAGTTATTGATATAAATTTTCAATTGAGTCTTTTCCTTGAATATATAGAACTCAGTGATTGATGCATTGACACCATTTATGAACCAAACAATGGTTATCCACTCCCTACTCTTAGGCATAATTTTGGGCACATTGATACTACCTCTCCTACTAATTTCCCACATGCCACAATTCCTTGAAACTTGTAGCCTAGTTTCATCATAGTTAAATATATGATATGGACTATATGAATGTTTCTTATATGCATTTGAAAGAATGTCATAGATCCTTGACACATTTGTAGGGGTGGAATTCATGACTCTCTCTATCTAGGACTTATATTGTTTGTAAAATAAGTTCTAGATGCCTTTTCTTGAAGACTACATACCACAACTTCCCAAGAGATCCAACTCAGAATGGATTCAACCATGATTAAAATATTTGTGTAATATTTCACTTCATTTGTATCAACTCTAGATTGTGGCCCATATTATCCATCTCCTTAATACAATTGATAACTTATTCCTCCTCCTATCTAGTTAATACTATGAGAGGCCCTTTCCTCTTTGTATGAGTGAGCCCATTTATCCAATAATACATGTAGGTTGGTGAAATACCATACTTGTTTGCAAATTCTCTCACAAAATAACTATTATATTCGACATCCTCAATTTATTTCATCATGTCCAATGTCTAATATAACACTTATCTTATTGCTTAAACCAATTACCTACATTGAAGGTGTAGCAACACCATCAAGCTCTAGCATGCACTGTTATTCACCATTTTCATCTTCATTTTGGACAACAACATTATGTTGTGTCTCCTCATATTATGAAGCATGTTTTATTTGTACACCTCAAGCGCATTTCCTTTGATAAACATAATTCCTTGTTTCACTCCCATGATCTATCCTTAATTGAATGGTACAATACTTATATGCGGGGATTTATATGGTGATTAAAAATGTTGGGGAATAAATGTGTATGATTTATATGATCTATATATATATCATATCCTAATATTATTCTTTAACTATACCTTTCATATGTCAAAATGGAGCTAGTTATATAATTTCCCCATAAGGAATTTCACTGAAACTTATCAAACGAATGTGGAACTCTATAAAAAATTTGAAGAACTAATAAACATGTATAATTACATTCCATGAAGTATTATATCTGTCCCAACACTATTCATACAAATTTTGGAGGTTTGTACATGATTTGGGAAGCCCAGTTGGCCTACACCCTAGGGGGGATTTCATCACAATTTTCTAGTAAGTTTTGTATTTTTGTCATCATCACAAAACAAGGTTGAAGAGGTATAAAGTCTGATACAAAATATCTATAAAAAACCTTGGGATTTTTTTAGTCTCACCATACCATTCCCTTTAAAATTCGGTACCATTTGGTGAAAGTTGGAACCCTCTAGAGTCATGACTAGTTAAGCTTGAATTTTTCCCAATTTGGGCATTTCTCCAAAATTTCCAATAAGGGACATTACAGTGGTATCAGATCATGCTCGTTGCACCTTTTCATTACTTCCATAACTTTAATAAAAAGTTTCATATATTTCTTGGCTTCATAATAGACCCACTATGCCCACTTCCCTTCCTCCTCAGCCAATGAAAGAAGATATTACAACCATAGACATTGAAGCATGCTTCCAGGAGTATCGAAATTTGAGAGGGATATTCATGAGAGGTATTAGTTCAAAGAATATATTTTCAAGTCTGGATTTAGGCATAAGAAGGAAAATGTGAACTCATTAAAGAAAAATTATCCTACTTGTGAAAAAATCAAAGGTTTATCCTGCCTTGTAAATGAGAAAGTAATAAGCACATTTACGGACATCATATGGAATATGTGGAAAAAATTCTGTTCTAAAGGAGATGAAAAGATATTGTATACAAAATTAAATGAAGAGATATATATTTATGAAGTGGAACATCAATCACCTCAATGTGGTTGCAGAGAAGAACATCAAGAGGAAGGTGAAGAAAAGCACATAATCCTTGCTGATCGGGGTTGTGAAAATAAAACAGAATCTACTAATGGATCCTTGAACTATGAAGGAGTACCTACTAATGGGTGCTCAGAGCTCCATATTGGTGAAATAGAGATCATATTTGAAAATTTTGCTTCAAATTTATCATAAGCATGAAGATGAAAACCTTGTGATAGATAATGAAGAACCAAGATCAACTTTCCCATCACCACTTGAGCTTCAAGAAGTTGGTCAAATAAAGAAGAAAGAAGATTAGGAGGTTCACTCCCATGAACCATCATTCATTGAATGGTATTTGAATATGAGTTAAATTTATATCCATGAGGCCCTTAACATACTCCATGACACTAAAGCATTGGTGTCAAATTGTTGTTGGAAAATTTCTTCATTGGAGGAACCATCCTTCCTTGGAGACATGGAGAAGATTCAAAGAGAAATGTGCAACATTGAACATAATTTAATGTCTTTGATTTTTGATAGAAACAATTTTGTTGAGATTAATGAATGGTTACATGAAGAATACTTGAATAATAATGAGGATATTCTTAAGCTCAAAATTCAAAATGAGCAAATTCTTGAGATGTTGCAAGATACTTGTCCTTCCTCTCATGTTTCAGATTGTCATATGGTATATTGATCAGAGGATTCTCATGACATGATGGATCATGAGAAACATGGAAAATTATAGGTTCTTGATTTATTTGAATATGAGCTTCAAGAGAGCTAATCACTAGTTATGGTGGAAGACGAATTTGAGTTTCCTCTCTGAGATGGGTGCACACTTTTTGAAGAAGTGCATGATTCCACTACCTTGGAACCAAACAATAAGGAAATTTTTGAATTTTTAAGGGAGTTGAATACTCTACCCCTATGGATCCTTCGCATAATGAACATTTTTCACTTTATGATCATTTGGGTGAGTTGTTTCTTTCTCCTACATCCTACACTTTCAAGTTTTGCAACATTCATCCTAATGAAGTATGGGTGAAAGTTTTCTTTTTTATTGTGCCACATGAAGAGTATGGACTTTATATATATCATTTTGATGATGGAATGATTAGAGAAACATCTTATTTACATTTTCAGCAAAATCCCTTGTTACATTATGATGATACACATCCAAATGGATGAAACCTATGGTATTCACTTGAGTCACTTGGAGACTCATGATTTTCCTTGCTCCTTGCCTAGTACATTTGATGTTGGAGGAGCTTAATCCCACACTTGGGTGAAGAGATATATGATTGAATAAAATTATTGGTTGCATAAACATCCTTTGTTATTTCATGTTGATATACATATTCATGGGTGTATTGATGAGACTTCTAGGAGCCACTTGAATTCTTCATGTTTTCTTTCCTCCTTATTTGGTTCATATTTTGGTGGAGGTTCTTCATTCATTTCTTGGATGAAAGAAAACATGGATGATTATCTTGATTCAAATTGTATTTTTTTGGAGCATAATTGTGGGACATGGGATCCTCACCTTTTTCATTGGGGAAGATCTGATATAATACTTGGTGCTTGTGTGTATGGGACACATGATGATATACTTACTTAGATGTACAAGCACTTTCATGATTCTTTGATTAGCTACCTTCTTGATGTAGATTTGTATGATGTTGTTATGTACTTTCATGATATATATATTGTACTCATGATGTTTTGAAGGGTGAAATACCATCAATGGAATCTTGGAATTGTTTGGTGTCATCTCAGTTGGAGTAGAAATTTGATTGTTTGTTTGAGAAAGAAAACCAACCTTCTGTTATTTGAGTTCATCTTTGCAGAGTAGTGTTCTAGTTTCCTATGTGTGAGACCTTTTGAGATATGGATTAAATTTTCACATGATTATTTTTCATGGCATTTCATCATAGGAATTTCACACCATGCATGTATCAAGATCATATGGGACCCTCAAATCATTTTTGGTCTCATTGGTTTGAATTGTGATGGAAACACGCAACATTGGATATTTAGTCACCACTTGAGAAAATGATTGTAATCAGAGTAGTGCAGAATCAAGCATGGTGGATACTCTCTAAAATTTCTTAGAATATTAAGAATCTCAAAGTTTGGTAACTCAGTACCAACTTCAAATAATTATACAGAAGCAAAAAGGGGTGAAAGTTCAGAAAAAGTTTCCAAAATATGGAGGTAAATATTATCAGTGTGCAAATTTGGTTTTTTATGGATTTGATTAATCATTTTGGTTTTAGTGGTGATGTTACAGGATATATCAATATGCACAATCCACATCTATTTTCTTTTTGAAACACAAAATTGCAGTACATGAGTGCCACTACTCAAATTTCAGCTAAAGAAAATTAATGAGTAGAACCATAAGAGAGCACTTGGTGCAAAGGAAGGAGTACCAAGTGAGGATTCCACTTGGGAATATGAAATTTTTTTGAAGAATACAAACTTGGAATTGATTTATGACAATAAATATTAATTGGGGAGGATTGGCATGCACACAATTAAATAAATTCCAAATAAGAGTATTTGCAAATAATCTTTCACCAACCTACTAGTTCCCTAGGTTGAGATGGAGACATAAATTTTGTAATAAGGGTCTATGGGACCCGAAAGTACTTTAGTTTATCATATTCACATTTAAATGGGTCACATAAATGATGAAATATAATAAAATAAGGTGGTATGGGTTCATGAAGACACTTGGAATCTTGTGAAGACTTTGTGTGAATAGATTCCTCGCACACTTGTCATGATATTCATCCAAATTCGAACAAATGGGTAATGTAACATTATTGGATGGTAATGTGGTTTCAAATATAATATAATTAGCCAATGAAGTTGAATTAGTAAAGGATATTAAATCCCATGGAAGAGGAAGAGACTAGAATACAATGTGTGCCACTTGGAAGGAGATTCTATGCACTCTATGACAACAAATGATGGAAGATTCTATGAAAAGTATGCAAAATTCAGACCTGATTGCTGAAAAATGATAAATATGACATGTTAGGGATAAAAATACCCACAAAAAGGTCTAATTTTGTAGTTATAGTTATCCATTCAAATCAGGGAAATAATTGGAGCATGAAGACGAAGACAAGTGTCATGAGAGTTACTAAACCACTTTGATGCGTTGGAGGAAGATCATGGAGGGAAATTCGACCTAAGGAGGCCTCATGGAGTTAATAAAATGATGTAATGAGGAGTTAGAATATATTTTTATTATTTTTTAATTTTTCTTTGGAATTTTGGAGAGCTTTTTCTTCTCTATTGCACGATGAGTGCTCACTCTCCCTGCTTGTCACACAATTTCTAGGGAGATGGATTCCTTTCCATGTTGGTTTATGGAGATTCCATTCAGACCTCTCATGGGAGGTTAGTGAAGTATTTTTATTTTCATATTTAAGGTCGATAAATTCTAATTATCTTCTATCTCCCCATTTTCTAAGTACTTCTTCTCCATTCCCCCACACTCTCATGTTGATGATGCACTTGTTGGAGTGGTGCTTGCACTTTGATGAGGATAGTTGATTCCCAAGATATTATGTATGATGTATGTATCTATAATATAATTTCAATATGTTGTGTAAGTATAAATAAAAAAAATACATGTATGAAAGGCTTGCATTCCCCATGCTCTTGAATAACTAGATTTCATGAATTTGGCTTAAACCTTGAAGTGATTTTATATCATATTTTTATGAGGAATTTTATATGTATTTTATGATGTTGGGGAAGCCATATATTATTAAAAACTCTTTAATTTAATTCCCATATTCTATTCAGCTCGAAATCCAAGAAATTCCTATGTTGAAATCTTGCATTCTCATGCCATTGTATCACTAGTTTACATGGATTTTGGCTTCAATATTGTAGTTTTATACCAGAATTTTATGAGGGATATTATATGAGTTGGATGTCATTGTGATAGAAATAAATAAATAATTACTATATAATTTCATGTCCCTATGCTCTGTGGGTCTAAATCCAACAAATCCATATGTGAAACTCTTGCATTCCCATGCCATTGAATCACCAGTTTCCATGAATTTAGCTTCAATCTTGAAGGAGTCTTGTTTCAGATTTTTATGAGGGATGTTATATGATTTTGATGATGTTGTTACAGCGATATTTGATGTTTTATTCTGTAATTTATTTTCCATATTCTATGTGGATCGAAATACAAGAAATCCATATGTGAAACTCTTGCAATTCCATGCTACTAATTCACTAGTTTTCATGTATTTGACTCCCATACTGAACGAGTTATATACAAGACTTGTATGAGGGTATTTATATGGATATTAACACTTTTGAGAAATAAATGTGTATGTTTTATATTGTATCTATATTTCACATCCTTATCCCAGCCTTTAACTCTACCTTTCATATGTCAAAATCGAGCTAGTTATGCAATTTCCCCATAAGCAATTTCACTAAAAGTTATGAAACGAATGTGGAACTCTATGACCGGTTTTTTGGAACTAATAATCATGTATAATGATAGTAAATTAATTAATATATAATTAAGAATACTATTTTTATAAATTTTGTAGGTTGGTACACGATTTGGGAATCCTAGTTGGCCTACACCCTAGGGGGGATTTTATCACAATTTCCTAGTAATTTTGGTCTTTTTGTCATCATCCCCAAACAAGGTTGTAGAGGTATAAATTATAATACAAAGTATACATAAACTACCTTGGGATATTTTAAGACTCATGATACCATTCCATGCCATTTGATGAAAGTTAGAACCCTCTAGAGTCATGACTAGTTAAGCTTGAATTTTTCCCAATTTGTGCATTTCTCCAAAATTTCCAATAAGGGACATTATAGGGTTAGAAAGTGTTAGGGGGGAGGGAGAGAGGGGGGCAGTGGTATGGGTTATTACTATTACAAGTAGAGTTTAGGGGAGGATTGGAAGATAGTATGATCTAGAGGGGAGATAGAGAGGGGAGGGGGGTGTTAGTGGAAAAGGGAGACATACGAATGTGAGAGAGAGAGAGAGGGGTGTGGAGGGGGGTATTAGTGGTATGGGGTGACCTGTGGATGTCTCTCTGTGTTTGTAAGAGAGAGAGAGGGGTGGGGTTAGAGGTATTTTGATGAGTTGGGGAGTGTGAGAGAGTGGAGAAGGGGTTATAAGGAGTTAGGAATAGGGAGAGAAATGAGGGCACATGTTAGTATGAGTACAAGTAAGAGTTGGTGAGAATATTAGTGGATAGTATGAGTTAGGGGGGGGATTGGGGGGAGATATAGAGAGAGGATGATGGGTGTAAGTGGTAAGGGCAGGCATAGTAATGTGTGGATGTGTGTGTGTGAGAGAGAGGTATAGTGGATGGGAGTTCTTAATGGTATGGTGTGACTTGTGGACGTGTGTGGGTGTGTGTGTGTGAGGGAGAGAGGGATGGAGAGGGGGGGTTGGGAATATATAGGGGTGTGGAGGTTAGATATAATTGGATGAATTGGGTAGTGAGATAAAGTGGAGAAGATTTTACAAAGAGTTAGGGGGGAGGGAGAGAGTGGGGGGGGGGCATGGGTTAGTATGAGCACAAGTAAGAGTTCAGGGGAAGATGGGGGATAGTATCATTTAGGGGGGATATTTGGGGGAGAGATAAAGAGAAAAGGATGATGTTAGTGGTAATGAGAGAGATAGGGATGCGTGTGTGTGTGTGTGTGTGAGAGAGAGAGAGAGAGAGAGAGAGAGATAGAGTTAAGGGTGGGGGTTCTTAGTGATACAGGGTGACCTGTGGATGTGTGTGGGTGTCTCCTTATGTGTGTGTTTGTGTGTGTGAGAGAGAAGGGGAGGTTGAGGAATAGATAGGGTGTGGGGGTTAGAGGTAGTGTCACATGCCCCTATTTTGTAAAAAACAATTTTATATTATTTGAGGACAATATGTTAAATTTTATTCTAAGTTGTAATTGATGACCTAGTGGGGTCAAGGATATTTAATGTAAATTCTGAATATTTTATTATAAATAAATAAATAAGGAGACAACATCTTAGGAGAGTTGTTAAGAGAGTGTTTATTGGTCAAATTGGTGGACGAGACTGGGTGGAGAGAAAACTGACATGTGGCATCATCCTCAAAACACTTCCAACTATTGTAGGTGGAAATATCCCTACATTTGGGGTCATGATTCCCCAAGAAAGTAGAATTAGAGTAGGTGGCTCAATTAATGAAAACTGACCCAAAAGACCTGGGCAATCTTTATAAAAATTCCCATTGAAGAGAGCTGAGGCTGCTCATTCTAGAGAAGTGATCATTTAGGTTGAATGAATGTAATTAAGAGAAATTCAATGGAAGGGAAATATGGAAAGTGTTTGAGGGGATAACTGCTGATTGATCTAGTTGTAGCTTTTAAGTTGAAGATCATACTGCTGAGGGCAGAGTGTTTTACTGAGATATTGAACTAGTCAATTTACAAAGGGTTCTACTATTTTAAATATCCACCAGTTCTCATCCAAGAAGACTAACAACATGCTCAAGGGACCTAAGGGAGCATTATTTGAGTTCTCTCCAAGAGATTGGAAGGGAGGAACGACCTCCTAAAGCTGTTGTCACCTGTCCTCAACAGGTTCTATGTTATTTTATTTTATTGTGTTAGTTAAATAAATCTTATTTTAACTATTATATGAATGTTAAAAAAAATCATTTTGTGAAATGTTAAAAATGGTATTCTTATTAGATTGTTAAAGAAAATGAAATTGATTTAGAGATTAATGTGTTGGAATGAAAATAAATTTCAAGATTGTGTTTTTCCACACCTAGAAACCAGGTTGTACTCTAGTACAGTTATAATCCTTTAAGTAGATGAAAGAAATTCATAAGAGAATGAAAATAAAAGATAGATTTCTGTATCTGTAGATAGGAGAGTAATTTATTCAATGTTTAAATTATTATGAAAAGAATAGTGTTATGGTTTAGTTATGTTTACTGTTTTACCTAGTATAACTAAATAAAAATGTTGGAAAAGACACAGTAGAATACACTAGAGTTATGGTGAAAAGTATACTGATACAATAAAAGTTTATAGGTATTAACCATATAATTTATTCTTTAAATATATTAAATAAAATCTTAAACTACTACTTAGTATAAATCGGAGTAGGGTTATGTTTCCAAACCATCTATTTATAAAAAGTAAATAGAGATACAGAGCTATTGTTATAATCTTTAGAAAGCTCTGAATAATTTCTAAGTTACAGAATAGTAAAAAAATTCAAATCTAATTGTAAACAATAAATAGAACAAAACTAAGAAATTACTTATTCATGAAATAATTATATTTACCAGACAAGCTTAAAACCTGTGCAAGATAAATCTAAGGGTCGAAACCTTACTTTTTCTTTTATCTTTTTTATAAATTAATTTATAAAACTTTTAAACATATTCTATGATAATTGAGTAAACAAATTAAACTAGAAGACTATAAGTTATGCATTAGATTGATTACAGTCTTATCTCAAGAAATTTTAATATATTTATAAACTCTTTTATTTAAAAAAAAATACTTCATAATTAGGGTAAATAACATCAATACTCTTATATTAACAAATTAGAAGCAAACAGAAACCAATGCTAAATTAATAATTAATTTAAGAATACATCTATACAAGGGTTCTCTTCAAGTAAACCCTAGCTATTCTATCGTAACTAATAAATATAAATTTATAAATTTTACTTTATGACTCACCTACAGTCTTCACAATAACCATATTTATTTACAAGAGAAATCTTTAACAGTAAATTTATTTCAATGACAGTGAAGAAGAATAACCTAATTTACAATAATATCATTTATAAGACAAAGTATAAATAACAGTGTATTTGAAACATAAGTCAATTAAAAACCATAAGTACAGGAGAAACCTCCATATTTTAAGATTTAGAGTATGATATTACCAAGCCATAAGGTTGTAATTCCTTTTACAAGTTAAGAAAATATAATTACAAGTCAAGGCTTATAATCCAGAGCTACCCTGCAACATGCAAGGGTTTTAATAATAAAAACTAAGTAATAACTAGAACTAAGCATCTAAACAATGGAGGAACTGAAGCCGTGCTTCCTTTCCAATTGTAACCCTTTTCTGTGAACCATTGCTAGCAGGGAGATGCCACGTTAAACTGGGGCTTACCCATTTTGGTCATGAAGTCAACCAGCATTGGAGAGGATTCTTTGAAGCCTGAAGATGAACTGTAACCTACAAGCGAGACCAATGGCTTTAGTTAGAAGTTGTATTACCTAATACTAAAAATTGCAACTTGAAATTCATAAATAATAGTAGGGTAAAACTTTTACCTGAAGGCGAAGAACTCTGGAGACGAGGTAATCGAACTAGCATGACAAACTACACCTTGAAGAACAAACCCTCATGCTAACCTATGACAGAGGCGGCAGGGTTCAAATTCAAGGCTTACACTGACAATGGAGCAGGTTAAAAGCTATAGCGAGGGAAATGCAAGATACCAACACTCTAAAATACTCACAGAGTAAAACCACTCTCATAGCAACACAGTTCTTGTAGAAGAAAACCAAGATATGAGATGTGTATCACTCAACTCTTATACAAGAGTTGCAGCACTTCACTACACACAAAATAGAGCTGTCAAATGAGAACAAGCGAGCCTCTCATGGCCGCGAAGAAACCAAATAGTGCAGAGCCAAACCCTCGAAGAAGAATGAAGAAGATAGGGTTACGGTGCAAGCTTTTAATTTGACCATTGAATGGTGGAGGATTCTCCATGTAACCACTGGAATTTTAGTCAAGATGTGGGTCGAACCATATAGGTTTCTTACACTATCGGGAAGAACAATATTATTGCCAATCATACAATGTTTTAACGCTAATGATAAGGTTTGGTAACATATCATTGTTATGTCAGATAACATAGAAATTAACCCTTCGATATAATCATATATTATATACAACCAACAACATATTTTGGTATAAAGTCAATTCATTGTATGTGCCTTTTTATAACACTACAATCAATCCATTGTGAAAACATATTTATAAATTACTATCATTTGCATTGAATAACACTAAGTTCAATCATTGGTAAACAAATATAGTGGAGATCAATATTGAAATTTATGCCTTTGAATTATAGTCAATAGTACTCCTAATGCTTCTTCACACAAACCTTATTTTTAAGGAGTAATGCTATGTTGTGCAAACTTAAATTTGGTAAGGTAAATATCTGAGGTTCAGCTTTTTGTAAATAAAATTTAGGTAGTATTTTCTACACAAGAGTAACTTTTACATTTGCATGAAGTAGACAATGTCATATATGGGAGACTTCTTGGAAGTTAATGATCTTTTGGTTTCCATAAAGAACCAAATTCTTAATAAATCAAACCAATGTTTAGATTAGACTTGGTAAATAAAAGATAGTAAGACTATCCAAGGTTAAAGATAGAATCACTTAGTAATATTATTAAGTGATGTAATTTTGCTACAATACTTGTGACATGATGAAACTTGGAAGATCGGAATTATAACTTAACAACTATTGTGCAAGTGAACATTTATAACTATAATACAATAATAAGCTCATAATTTTTCTCTACTAGTGCAGAATTGAATGTAGAGCTAAGTAATCTATTGTAAGCTTTTCTTTGAAGGCGTTAGATTGATATTCATACTTATAAAGCAACATTTTAGATACTAGACATAGCAATAGTAGTAAATACTTGTTTCAGTACAAGCATCTTTATATAAAATTATGAGCTCTATGCTCATTAGTAAAACTTGTGAGTAGCTTGGCTTATAACTTTAAAGATGAATTCTTAAGTAGAATTCATGATGGTGAAAGACCTTTAGTATAGCAAGGATATTCGTATTTATGACATAAACTTAAAATGCTGTCGTAGATACAAATAAAATAAAGAAAAAGTTACTTTACCTCATAATATCCTTGAACTCTATCAATCAATTTTTACTCTAGCATTTTATAGATGCCAAAGAAGTACATTTGGATTTAACTCTTTAAAAAACTCCTACTTGTTCAAAAATTTACCTATTGAACTTGTAAGATCCAGAAATCCAGCTAAGTTACCAATTGCTAAGTAAGCCCTAGTTTAGAACATAAATTCTCACCTACTTGACAAAATCAAATCATCAGTAAAGCTAGAAGTAACTGAATGTAGGTCATATACATAACATATCAAAATTATAGTGGTATTAGTTTTTATGTGTTTGAAGTTAATCACTTCTTTTGTTAATTGTTTTATTTTTTTCACTAGCCGCTAGTAGTTATCAAACTGCGCCATTAGACTTTTTATATTACATTAAAAATTTTAAATTTTTGTGAGAATTTTGGGATTATGACATGTGGTATTAGAGCACAATGTTCAAACACTAGGCCTTGATGAAGCTCAACTTGCTTATATGAAACAATGTATTAAATCATTTTGCTAATGTTGTTTTATTTTAATGTTATTCAATAGAGAAATTTGTTTCTGAGTTTAACAACAGGTATGAAAAGATTGGAGGAATATGCTGAAGAGGAATCTTCCTTTACTGAACAAGAAAACTTACAAAGAGAACCTTTACAAGAATACATAACCACTAATTCCTCAAAAATTTTACAAACAGTAAAAGAATTAAAATCTGAAATGAAATCTGTTAAAAAGGAAAATGAGAGGATCCTGAGAGCTTAGGAGGAGTTGAATCAGATCCTAACAAAAAGATTTCATGCTGAGTGTAGCTAGGGTTTTCACCCTAGCTTGTGCTGATGAGCACCTACTAAGGAATCTGAAATCCTTAGTAGCAGTTCAATGAAGTAAATAAAAATAGACTAAAATAAAAACTAAGCTAAAGCAGTAAACGTAAATAACATGAAATAAGAACAGCAAATAAATGTGTAATGGTGTTT
The DNA here is from genome assembly GCA_001517045.1 of Pseudotsuga menziesii. Taxonomy (NCBI): domain Eukaryota; kingdom Viridiplantae; phylum Streptophyta; class Pinopsida; order Pinales; family Pinaceae; genus Pseudotsuga; species Pseudotsuga menziesii. Next base: position 164,971 of record LPNX011174033.1, on the reverse strand, counting down.
TGATTAATATTACCTCCAATGAGGAGGTTGGTGGAGTCCGTTGCGCTGATCCGATGTCGGTGGCTCCGAGCTCCAAGCTGCTCCTTCTCCTTCTCCGATGGTGGAAAATAGGCCAAAAGGGTTCTCAATGGTGAAAATAGCTTGATGGTGAGCTAGGGTTTCACGAGGTGTTTTGGCAGAGTAAGGGTGCTTATGACTGTGGATGTGAAATGAGGGGTCTCCACCACTTATTTATAGTTTTTTAGTGGTGGAATGCTAGCCCATGGTTTTTAGAAACCATGTGGTTTAGGTAAATTGATCCAAGAGGTAAATCCAAATACTTAGAATAGGTAAATTGATCCAAGAGCTATTCTAAGTTATATTTCACCTAAATTGGTAGAAAAATGTAAGGTGCCTGTTGAAAAATTTGAAAATTCTTGGTTGGTTCAGTTAGCCACACGCGCAAAAAGGAAGGTAACTTGTTTTGTAAAGAAATGTACACTAGTTATAGATCAATTTGAAACTGTTGTAAATCTTAATGTACTACCTCTTGGTTCTTACGACATACTAATCAGTATGGATTGGTTAGAGAAACATAGGGTGATATTAAACTGTTATGATAAAACCTTTATGTGTATAAAAAAAGATGGAAAATCAATAAGTGTAAAGGGAATCCCTAGAAAAACAACCATAAGGAATATTTATGCTCCACAACTTAAGAGAGCTGTTAGGAAAGGTTGTAAGGCTTATGCACTAACACTAACTGATGAGGAAAATCTCAATAATACAGCTAAATTAAAAATGGAGGATGTACGAGTTTTAAAAGAGTATGCAAATGTATTTCCGAAAGAAATTATGGGACTCCCTCCAAAAAGGGAACTAGATTTTACCATTGAGCTGGTACTGGGTGCAGTACCCAGCTCAAAGGCCCCTTATTGGATGAACATACTTGAAATTAATGAACTTAAATCAGAATTAAAATAACTTATTGACAAGAAGTATATACGACCCAATGTGTCTCCCTGGGGGGCACCTGTCATCTTCATTAAGAAAAAGGATAGAACTATGCAACTTTGCATAGATTACCGTCGGTTGAATAAGATGACTATTAAAAATAGATACATGTTTCCTCACATAGATGATCTATTTGATCAACTACGTGGAGCTACGATGTTTTCAAAAATTGATTTAAGGTCTGGATATCACCAAGTTAGGATTAAAGATGAAGACATCTTTAAAACAACTTTTAGGACTCGATATGGCCATTACGATTTTGTCGTCATGCCATTCAGGCTTACTAATGCCCAGCTATTTTTATGTGTTTAATGAACAATGTAATGCATAAATATCTGGACAAGTTTGTAGTCATGTTTATCGACGACATATTAATCTATTCAAAATCTGAAGAAGAACATAAAGAACATTTAAAAATTGTTTTGTAAGAGTTACGAAATCATCAACTCTTTGCAAAGTTTAGTAAATGCAATTTCTTTAAGGATAAAATCTAGTACTTAGCTCATGTGGTGACTAAGGAAGGGATTTTGGTGGATCCTGAAAAGATAAAGGCGATTGAAGATTGGTCGGTTCCTAAAGATGTAACTAATGTTCGATCCTTCATGGGAATTACCAGTTATTACTGGAGGTTCATTGAAGGGTTTTCGAGAATCGCGAATCCGATAACTTCTTTGCAGAAGAAAGGAAGGAAATTTTATTGGAACCAGAGATGCGAGGACAGTTTTAAAAAGTTAAAAACTTTATTAACCAACACACCTATTTTAAGAATACCTGATCCAAATAAATATTTTGTAGTGTGTACTGACACCTGCAATGATGGTTTAGGCAGAGTATTGACTCAAGAAGGGCATGTTATTGCTTATGAGTCTAGGAAATTAAAAATTCATGAAAATAATTATGCAACTTATGATCTGGAATTAGCTGTTGTTATACATTCTCTAAATATGTGGCGTCATGATCTAATTGGCAGAATTTCTTTTCTAATGACCAATGATAAAGGACTAAAATATCTGTTAGATTAGCCTAATCTAAATGTTAGACAAGCTAGGTGGCTAGATTTTCTAAGTGAGTATGATTTCAAAGTTCAGCACATTAAAGGGAAAGAAAAGAAAGTTGTTGATGCATTAAGTAGAAATGCAAGGCTGAACTTTACAACAGGTATTGACACTTATACAATAGATCTAGATGAACAACTTAAAGTAGGGTTAGAATAAGATGAAATTTACCAAAATTTACAAGCTAAAACGAAAGAAAATCCAACATAAATCTTAAGTAAAGGGTACAGTTTGAATGAAAAAGGATTTTTACTGTATAAAGATAGAATGTATGTACCTAATGTACCTAAAGTTAATTTATTAATTTTTGATGAAATCCATAAAAATCCATACTCAGGGCATCCAGGTTATCAGAATACTATAACTATGTTAAGAAACGAACATTTTTGGCCAAACATGAAGATTGAACTCGCAGAATATATCGCTAGGTGTTTTAAATGTTAGCGGGTGAAAACTGAACATCAACACCTAGCTGGATTACTTCATCCATTGCCCATTCCTAGCTGGAAATGGGAGATAATTAGTCTCGATTTTGTTACTGTACTACCTAAATATCTGAATTTAAATGATTCTATAATGGTAGTGGTCGATAAATTAAGTAAAGCAGCCCACTTTATACCTGTTAAAACTATGCATAAAGATGCAAACATAGCTGATATCTTTCAAAAGCAAATTTTCCAACTGCATGGGATACCAAAAGTTATAATCTTAGATAGAGACCCTAAATTTCTAGGTAACTTTTGGAAATCTCTTTTTAAAGAATTAAACACTATACTAAATTTTAGTACTTTGTTCCATCCTCAAACAGATGGACAGACTGAAAGAGTAAACCAAGTACTAGAAGATTTACTAAGAATGTATGTGAAAGACCAGCGAGGTAAATGGGAGGACTATTTGCATTTGGTATAATTTGATTATAATAATAATTATCAAGCGTCAACTAGATTTAGTCCTTTCGAAATATTGTATGGAAGGAAATGTAAAAATCCTATCTCTTGGATTAATCCGGTGGACGGATTAGTAGTAGGTCCTAAACTATTGAAAGAAATGGAAGAAATTGTAAAGCAGGTACAAGGTAATCTTAAAACTGTGCAAGATCGAAAGAAGAGTTAAGCAGACCTTAAAATAACTCCAAAAGAGTTTCAGGTAGGTGGACATGTGTTCATCAAGGTGAGACGCAAAAAGAGCTTTCTGAGGTTGGGTAGTTGTGCAAAAATAGCACCTCGTTACTGTGGTCCATTTGAAATATTGTCCAGTATTGGACATGTAGCTTATCAATTAGTATTAACACCAAATTTAAGAGTTCATATTTTTTTTCACATTTTCGTATCAAAGAAATATGTTCATGATGCTACTCATGTTGTTAACTGAAATGATGGACAGATGGAACCAAAAGGAGATTTTCTGGTGGAACTCGATTGTATCCTCAGGAGGAGGGAGATCACAGTTCAGAACCGCACCATTGGTCACGTGAAGGTGCCAGAGGAAGCTACCTGGGAATTGGAAAGTAATATGCAGGATGCATATCCAATTCCATTCCAAGGGAATTCTGAGGACGAAGAATAAATAACATCGAGGATGATGTTATAATTTAAGGGGGTGTGTATGTCACATGCCTCAATTTTGCAAAAAAAAAATTTATATTATTTGAGGACAATACGTTAAATTTTATGCTAAGTTGCAATTGATGATCGAGTGTGGTCAAGGATATTTAATGTAAATTCTGAATATTTTATTATAAATAAATAAATGAGGGCACAACAACTTAGGAGAGTTGTTAAAAGAGTGTTTACTGGTCAAATTGGTGGAGGAGACTCGGTGGAGAGAAAACTGACACGTGGAAGCATCCTCAAACCATTTCCAACCGTTGCAGGTGGAAACCTCCCTACATTTGGGGTCACGATTCCCCAAGAAATTGGAATGAGATCTCGTGGATCAATTAATGCAAAATCACCCAAAAGTCTTAGGCAATATTTATAAAAATTCACATTGAAGAGAGCTGAGGTTGCTCATTATAGAGAAGTGATCATTTAGGTTGAATGAATGTACTTGAGAGAAATTCAATGGAAGGGAAATATGGAAAGTGTTTGAGGGGATAACTAATGATTGATTTAGTTGCAACTTTTAAGTTGAAGATCATACTACTCAGAGCAAGTGTTTTATTGAGATATTGAACTAGTGAGTTGACAAAGGGTTCTAATGTTTTCATTCTCCACCAGTTCTCGGCCAAGAATACCAAGAACAGGCTTGGGGGTCTTGAGGAAGTGTTGTTTGAGCGCTCTCCACAGGATTGGTAGGGAGGAACGACCTCCTAAATCTATTGTCGTCTGTCCTCAATAGGTTCTATGCTATTTTTTTACTGTGTTAGTTAAATAAATCTTAGTTTGACTGTTATATGAATGTTAAAAAAATTCAGTTTGTGAAATGTTAGAAATGGTATTCTTATTAGATTGTTAAAGAAAATGAAATTGATTTAGAGAATAATGTGTTCGAATGAAAATAAATTTCTAGACTATGTTTTTCCACACCTCGAAACGAGGTTGTACTCTAGCACAGTTAGAATGCTTTAAGTAGATGAAAGAAATCCATAAGAGAATGAAAATAAAATATTCATTTCTATATGTGTAGATAGAAGAGTAATTTATTCAATGTTTAAATTATTATTAAAAGAACAGTGTTATCGTTTAGTTATGTTTAATGTTTTATTGAGTATAACCAAATAAAAATGTTGGAAAATCCACAGTAGACTACAGTAGAGTTATAGGAAAAAGTATAATGATACAATAAAAGCTTATAGAAGATACAGTTAATTATATAAACAAGGTATTAACCATATAATTTATCCTTTAAATCTACTAACTAAAATCTTAAACTACTACTTAGTATAAATCAGAGTAGGGTTATGTTTACAAACCGTCTATTTATAAAAAGTAAAGAGAGTTACAGAGTTATTGTTCTAATATTTACAAAGCTTTGAATAATTTCTAAGTTATAGAACAGTAAACAAATTCAAATGTAGTTGTAAACATTAAATATAACAAAACTAAGGAATTACTTATTGAGGAGATAATTATATTTACTAGACAAGCTTATAACCTGTGCACGATAAATCTGAGGGTTGAAACCCTAGTTTTTCTTCTATCATTTTATAAATTAATTTATAAAAGTTTTAAACATATTCTATGACAATTGAGTAAACAAATTAAACTAGAAGACTATAAGTTATGTGTTATACTCATTATAGTCTTATCTCAAGAACTTATAATATATTTATAAACTCTTTTATTTAAAAAAAATAGTTCATAAACACATTAAATAACATCAATACTCTTATATTAACGAATTAGAAGCAAACAAAAACCAATGCTCAATTAATGATTAATTTAAGAATACATCTATATAAGGGTTCTCTTCGAGTAAACCCTAGCTATTCTATCCTAACTCATAGATATAAATTTATAAATTTTTCTTTACGACTAAGCTACAGTCTTCACAATAACCTTATTTATTTACAACAGAAATATTTAAAAGTAAATTTATTTCAATCACATTGAAGAATAATAACCTAATTTACAGTAATATCATTTATAAGACAAAGCATAAATAACAAAGTATTCGAAAGAGAAGTCAATTAAAAACCATGAGTACAAGAGAAACCTCCATATTTTAAGATTTAGAGTATGATATTACCAAGCCATAAGGCTGTAATTCCTTTTACAAGTTAAGAAAACCTAATTACAAGTCACGTCTTATAAGCGAGAGCTACCGTGCAACATGCAAGGGTTTTAATAATAAAAACTAAGTAATAACTGAAACTAAGCATCTAAACAATGGAGGAACTGAAGTTGTGCTTCCTTTCGAACTGTAATGCTTTTCCCTTAACCATTGCAAGCACGGGGATTCCACATTAAACAGAGGATTACTCGTTTTGGTCATGAAGTCAACCAGCATTGGAGAGGATTCATCCAAGCCTAAGGATGAACTGTAACCTATAAGTGAGACCGATGGATTTAGTTAGAAGTTGTATTTCCTAATACTAAAAACTGTAACTTGAAATTTATAAATAATAGTAGGGTAAACATTTTACTTGAAGGCAAAGAATTCTAGAGCCGAGTAGGTAATTGAACTAGCACGATGAATAACACCTTGAAGAACAAACCCTCGTGCTAACATGTAAAAGAGGCAGCGGGGTTCACATTCCAAGCTTATACTGATGATGGAGTAGGTTAAAATCTATGCCAACAGCAACAAAAGGGACCAACACTCCAAACTACTGATAGAGTAAAACCACTCTCACAGCGACACAATGCTTGTAGAAAGAAACCAAGATACGAGCTGTGTATCACTTAACTCTTATACAAGTGTTGCAGCACTTCACTACACACAAAATTGAGTTGTAAAATGAGAACAAGCGAGCCTCTCATGGCCATGAAAAAACCAGATAGTGCAGAGCCAAACCCTTGAAGATGAATGAAGAAGATAGGGTTACGGTGCAATTTTTTAAATTGACCATTGCATGGTTGAGGCTTCTCGATGTGCCCACTGAAATTTTAGTCAAGTTGTGGGTCGAACCATATAGTTTTCTTGCACTGTCACGAAGAACAATATTATTGCCAATCATACAATGTTTTAACGCTAATGATAAGGTTTGGTAACATATCATTGTTATGTCAGATAACATGGAAATCAACCCTTTGATATAATCATATATTATATACAACCAACAATATATTTTGGTATAAAGTCAATTCATTGTATGTGCCTTTTTATAACACTACAATCAATCCATTGTGAAAACATAGTTATAAATTATTATCATTTGCATTGAATTACATTAAGTTCAATCATTGGTAAACAAATATAGTGGAGATCAATATTGAAATTTATGCCTTTGACTTATAGTAATTAGTACTCCTAATTCTTCTTCACACAAACCTTATTTTTAAGGAGTAATGCTATGTTTACATTAGTGTTATGCAAAATTAAAGTTGGTAAGGTAAATATCTTAGGTTCAACATGTTGTAAATAAAAGTTAGGTAGTATTTTCTACACAAGAGTAACTTTTACATTTGCATGAAGTAGACAGTGTTACAGATGCGGGACTTCTTGGAATTTAATGATCTTTTGGTTTCCATAAAGAACCAAATTCTTAATAAATCAAACCAATGTTTAGATTAGACTTGGTAAATAAAAGATAGTAAGACTATCCACGATTAAAGATAGAATCACTTAGTAATATTATTAAGTGATGTAATTTTGCTACAATACTTGTGACATGATGAAACTGAGAAGATTGGAATTATAACTTAATGACTATTGTGGAAGTGAACATTTATAACTATAATACAATAATAAGCTCATAATTTTTCTCTACTAGTGCAGAATTGAATGTAGAGCTAAGTAATCTATTGTAAGATTTTCTTTGAAGGAGTTAGATTGATATTCATACTTATAAAGCAACATTTTAGATACTAGACATAGCAATAGCAGTAAATACATGTTTCAGTAGAAGCATATTTATATAAAATTATGATCTCTATGCTCATCAATAAAACTAGTGAGTAACTTGGCCTATAACTTTAAAGATGAATTCTTAAGTAGAAGTCATGCTGGTGAAATACATTTAGTATAGCAAGGATATTTGTCTTTACAACATAAACTTAAAATACTGTCGTAGATGCAAAGCAAATAAAGAAAAATTTGCTTTACCTCATGGTATCCTTGAACTCTATTAATCAATTTTTACTCTAGCATTTTATAGATGCTAAAGTAAAGAGAGAGTGAGAGGGGGGGCTTAGTTGTATGGAGTTACCTGTGTGTGTGTGTGTGTGTGTGTGTGTGTGTGTGTGTGTGTGTGTGTGTGTGAGAGAGAGAGAGAGAGAGAGAGAGAGACAGAGAGAGAGAGAGAGAGTTGAGGAATATATAGGGGAGTTAGGTTTAGAGTTAGTTGGATTAGTTGAAGAGTGACAGAGAGTGGAGAAGGGGCTAGAAAGATTTAGGGGTGAAGAGTGGGGGATAGTATTCAAGTTAGGGGGAATATTGGGGGAAGATATATAGAGAGGAGGATGGATGTTAGTGGTAGGGATATACATAGGGATGTGTGTGTGTGTGTGTGTGTGTGAGAGAGAGAGAGAGAGAGAGGGGAGGGTGGGGAATATAGGGGGGTGTTGGTTAGGTGTAGATGGATGAGTTGGGGAGTGAGAAAGAGTGGAGGAGGGGGCGTGTTAGTGTGAGGGGAAGACAAAGGGAGGTGTGTATGTGTAAGAGAGAGAGAGAGAGTCCAAGAGAGAGAGAGGGTTGGAGAATATACACGGGGTGGGGATTAGGTGTAGCTCAGTGGGTTAGGGAGTGAGAGAGAGTGGAGGAGGGGTTAGTAAGAGTTATGGGGGAGAGAAAAAGAGAGAGGGGTTAATATGAGTAAGTAAGAGTTGGGGGAAGAGGGGGGGCTAGTATGAGTTAGGTGTAATATTGGGGGAAGAGAGGGAGAGAGGAGGGGAGGTGTTAGTGGTAGTGGGGGACATAGGGATGTGTGTGTTTGTGAGAGATAGATAGAGTGGAGGTGGTTCTTAGTGGTATTGGGTGACATGCGGATGTGTGTGGGCATCTCTCTGTCTTTGTGTGTGCGAGAGAGAGAGAGAGAGAGATGATTAAGGAATAGATAGGGGGTGTGGGTTATGTGTAGTTGTATGAGTTAGGGAGTGAAATAGATTTGAGGATGGGGGTG
>LPNX011174033.1:112526-155865 GCA_001517045.1 Pseudotsuga menziesii | reverse complement strand
GAGAGAGAGAGAGAGAGAGAGAGAGAGAGAGAATTATTGGGGTGGGGATGTGTTAAGGAGAGAGAGGAGGTGGGGTTAGAGGTAGGGAGAAGAGGAGTGGGGTTTAGTAATATTAGGGGGAAGAGGGGGTGGGGGTGGACATAAAATAATAAAAATCTCATTATAATTGGAAAAATAATCAAATGTAAAGTTATATAATTCCACAACGTGCATGTGTTATAGTCTTACAAAACATGTTTGTGTTATGCATAAATGTAACACACACATGTTTATGTTGGTGCAAGAAAAAAATGAATTTAAACAAAATGCGTGCACATTTAGTGCCACTATGGCTGAGCCTCCACCCATGCTAGCGTGGAATTAATACACCAATGTGTCTACTTCATACTTTGGTTTAGATTCATCATGTCTATGCCTTGGAGTATGATAAACCATGGATAATTCAGCATTAAATCCAAATTTTCAATATGCCCATGTTTAGCCATTGGTTAGAATATGGTGCACACCATTTTTGATGAAATTTTAGAAACATATATGTTTCTTTTGCAGATTCCAAATATGTAATTTTTAAAAAAGAATATATATTTTTTCTATTTTCTCTTATTTATCTTGTGTCATCACTCGACTAAAAAAACATTGTTATTTTTTCTTCCGTAACTCTTCTCAACCATTTTGAAAAACAATATATGGTGCAATAAATAAGATCAACCTCTACATGCTATAAAAAAAATGTTTCCAAATAATTACATTTATACATTGAAATGTTGCATCCACAATTGACATAATATTTTCGAGGTTTGCTCACTTCGATAATTAAAAAAAAATTGGAAAAATAGTCATGCACTAGTACTATTTGTTTTCTATATGTCTACCCATTTTTGTAAGTTGATTCCATCATGTAGCCACTCAAAGGCTTGTTGTAGCTACAACACACCCCCATGTTTTATCCAAAACATGAGAGCCCAAATTTTTATGCGCAAAAGGTAATGTTTAATTTTCTTAGTTAGTTTTGGAGGTTGTTCATCATGTCTACATGCATTCTCACCTTTGACATAATTTGATTTAGTTAACAATCTTTCCTTTTGAAAGTTTATGCACTTTATGTGTTTTTTGTGAGTTGTGGGAAGAATTATTTTTTCCCAAAACTTCGTCTTTCCTACAACCCACAACATGCAAATGCGGATTGCACAGAAGACAAAGGGTTATTCAGATAAGCGCACTTTATGCACCCACAATCTGCAATTGCATATTGCGGGAATGTCTTTACTCCACGGTGTGTTTTATGTCCTGCACACCACAATGCGGATTGCGGGAGCTTGGTTTTGTGTTTGAAACTTTTTCTTTCTACAACCCGCAATATGGACTGCAGGTGCAGAAACATATTTTAATAATCATAGTTTTTCATCTCCACAATTCGCAACTACAAATTGCAGAGAAGTCATTCCTTTTTTGTGTTGTTTGCGTTTTCGCAACCCGCAACTCCCGTTGCGGATTGTAGATTGCGGGATGCACATTATTTTCATTTTTAATTATTTGTTTTTTATTCATTTGAGTTGGATTTTGGCATTTCAATTAGTTCCATAATATTAGTGGTTAACTTAACATGTTATCTTTGACATTCGCCACCTAGATTTGGTATTCACTTCAAAAGTTGATTTATTTTATTGGTTTTTGGAGATTTCAAAGATCTTGTCATTTGATTCCGACTATTGTATGTAATGATTTCTTATCCTTATTTGAACATGTTTGAATCATTTACATGCTTCAATTTTGTCTATTTAAGTTCATATGATGTTTCAGTAGTCTTAGCAATAGATTGAACTTCATTCAATCAATAGGTTTAAAGAGCATCTTGAGAGGTTATAATAATTTGATTGAACATTTTATTTTTTTATCCTTTTGATTTATGACTTGAAAGGGTGTACATGAAATAAGGGAAAGAGTCAATAATTTTTCATTAAAGCAAAGTATTATATTTTACAAAGAATAATTAGCTTTTCTTGTTGATAAGGTTATTATTATTGTTTAAATTTTATTCGATATACTTTTTGAAAGACAATATTAATAATATATTTATATAATTGAATTTAATATAACATGTTATTTACAATGTTAATGCATAGTATTTCACTAAACCCTAATTTGTTGTTGTCATGAAGGATGAAGTTTAAAAATGGATCGCACACCTGTAGAAGACATGTTTTTGCGTGGAGGATTGTGAGCAAACCGTGAGGAATTAGCTCAAACGATTGAAAACCCACTTCGCAAACATGTCCGTTTAGCTCTTAGGCAGAGAGTTCTGCAAATCTATCAATGGTTTGAGAGTAAATTGTGACCAAATAAATGTGAATTTTCCATAAATTCATTTGGAACATTTTTTTACATAGGTGAATGAACGAGACATATGGGTATTTGATGCTATCCTTCCCACTTCTCTTAAATTCTATAAATTTCACCTCAACATTCATAGAAAGGGGGGAACCTCTTGCGAGAGATGGAAACATTTTCTCTTTCACAACAATGTAATTTTCTGACTTTCAATTGTTTGAAGATAGAGAATTGAAGATGTTGCTGCCAAGGAGATAATTGCAAGGGAAGGAATCCCGTTTCACTTGTAATGATGTAATTTTTTGCATATTAATGAATCAAAGTTAGTTTCTTTCAGAAACCTTTGTGGGTAAATTATCAAATTTCTTTGATGATAGTTGATTTCTTCACTTTAATTATCAATGAATACTATTGATTTTGTAGCCAATCATTAACGTGTTGATTTATGATTTAGATTTCTCTTAATTCATAAGTCTTTGTGTACTTATAATTTAATTAAATTTCTTTAATTAAAATCTATGTCTATTTCTGCAAATGATTCATAGAAACTATTTAATCAATAATTCATGTTAATTTTTCAATTAACATAAGAGTTACAAGGCTATCTTGGATATGATTAATCTTTAAATTATTATGAGTAATTTTAATTCATTGGTTACATTTGAAGTAATAAGTTAAATAATTTAATTTTGCATTTATGTTCAGTTGATGAATAACTTGTTTGAATTCGAACCAAGTTACCTTCTAGATGATGATAATGTTATACTTCTTTTGGATCATATCTAACTTAGCTTAGATTTTCTTCTAGGTATATATGTTGTTTTTTAGACATACCATATATTGTTTTCCTTTATAGGAAGACTAGTCCTTTTAGATCAAAACTCACCAACTCAAAGAATGCTAGCAGAGGCCGAATATCCGTGGGTGTTAACCACACCAAATGGCATGAGGATAGGGTAATACTTGCGTAGGATTATATCAATCCTTTGGATGATTTTTCATCCCATTTTGTTTTCCGTGGACACCATTCTACCACCTGCATAACCAAGGCATCAACAAGGCTGCACCCACAAAAAAATATACCTTATAATTTGCCCCCAAAATAAAAAAGTGTCGTTAAAAAATATCAAACTTCACAGCATTAAGAACATTTTCAATAGAAAAAAATTATATATTTGGAAATGTCATTCAATCCCACATTTCACTTTTTTTACTCATTGAAAGATTCACTGTGTAAGTGTCCCAAAATATCCATGTAAGTTTATGGATTCCTGTCTTTTAAGTTTATATTGCATCTAACGTGTCAAAAGAGACCCTAATCAACTCGCACATACCCATAAAAAAAACTAAAAAATATAGTGCTTTAATCATTATTCCAAAATTTCTCAAGATCCAAAAGAAAAAACTAATAAAATAACACTCCTTAAACAACCATAGATTAATTTCTCAAAATCCCAAAAAACCTAATAAAATAACACTCTTGAAACAACTCGAGATTATTTTCTCAAGATCCCAAAAAAACTAATAAAATAACACTCCTCAAACAACAAGAGATATGTCCTAAATATCACCATAGGCTTGTAGCAAGGTCAAAGTCATAGTGTGAAGCCCTAGTCCCAGCAAAAAAAAATTTGTAACTCAAGGTCCACACTAGATACTTTGACACACTATTATCAATCCTTAACTATAATTACTAAATCATTTACCATGACCCCATGAAAACCACTCTAGATCCACTACCCATTAAAACTATAGTTGGTACATTCCATTATCCATGTTGTAATCAAATAGAACAGAGACATGCAACCTCTTCTAATTGAAGAAGAAAATGCACCTCTTGAATCTAATGTTTCCTAGTAGCCCTATATTAGTCGACACCACCATTGTCCATGGGAGTGTCAAAGTAAAATGGGAAATTGACCATATTTTCTTCATCGACAAAGAAGATCTATGTCAAAGTCCAAGTCATAATCATCGCAAAAGAAAACCCCCCTAGTTGTTTGCAAAGGAGAAGAGAGGCTAGGGTAGGAACCCTAGATGCCTATACAAAAATTTTGATTTGGCTCTCAAAGTTGCAGAGAGTATACAAAACTAGATCCCAAATGACATGAAAATGTCACAAGATGTAATCAATATATAATTTTTTGGTTTCACAAGTGAGTATAACATTTTTTTGTTACTCCATTAAATAAAGGAATGGTTAGACATTAAAGCTTGTGGGTTGTTCTTATGAGAAACTTTTTAAAAAAATTCAAAGAATTTTAGAGCTTAAGGTTGAGTTGACATGTAGTACTTTTTTCTTTCACATGGGAATAAGTGACCAAGAAATACACCAATACTTCCCCATATTTCATGGATGGTAAGGGTGGAAAACCATCGGCCTTCAAACAAAAGTTGTGACCCCAAAGGACTTAAACCTCAAACTCGTGACCTCCCCCTTTCTCAAAGAGTGTGCACACATGTCTTAACAATTGAGATATCCCTTCGAGATGACCCTTGATCAAACCCAATTTTCACATGGTGATTTTAGGGAAATGTGGTAATTTTATCTTATTTTATTTACTGCATCAAACTAAATATTGTTAGTCGAATCACCACATTTAGATTCTCATGTAGATGGAGCATAAGGATCAAACTCGTAATTCAATATAGAATATTTGATACTTGAATTAAATGGAATGCATGCTCTCCAATAATATGCAATTAACCCATCTCTCTTAACATGATAGGAGCATGGTTTACCATGAATATCCTAACTCATAACTAAATTAGAGTCACAAATCTTAGTTGAGATAATATGATAATAATAATAATAATAATAAGGTCAAGTTGAATACTTCCTTGACTTAAGAGAAAGTATTGTAGCATACAACATTATTTCATTACCATGACAAATTAAACCTCAATCATTAAAGTAATTAATTAAACAAAGAGGGAAGACTACCCAAACCTTTTGAACAAGGTTCCCTCATATAATGTCCTTAGTATTTACATGTTAAGAGGGTATTTCATGACTTTCGAAAATAACAAAAAAGTTGCAGAGAGTATACAAAACTAGATATAATCAATTAGTTGTTTTCTATCTAGTTTTGTATTTCATGACTTTGAAAACAATTAATTGATTATAAATTAGTAGAATAACCTTTACATAATGTCGTTAAGAAAACCTATGATCAATCCTTACTACATTACCAAATATATGAGATCAAAGATCAATATTTTTTAATACTATTTAATTTATCAGAAACCCTTCCGTTGACTTATGTTTACAATCACAAGAGAACTTTTAGAAATGTAAACCTAGATACATCTCTAAAATTTTAGTTCAATTATTCACTATGTTGAAGTCAACATACTAATTATTATTACTCATTTAAAAAATTCACCTTTTCTTAAACATTAAGAATAAAATGTTTACCAACTTGTTAAACATTAAAAATTAACTTGAAAAGTACTTTAAGTGATACAATTAATATGGGGACTTAGGGGGCTGGTTAACCTTCCAACATCCCACCCCGAGTTGGGTAGAATCCACTAGAGAGAAGGCATCATGGAACTTTCACAAAGACTCCATATAAGATTTGTAATGTTTATCCTTAGTCCAGACTTATGTCTCTAATTATACTATTTTATATACATAACTATGACCATTACCTAATCACTAACTTATAATAAATATAACATTACTTTCATATCAATCAAATTTAATGATTCCAATAATCGCTTTATTTATAAACAAATTAACCCTTTCATTTACATTTTTAGCAGAAATGATTTAAATTTATTAATCAATATAATCCTTTAACCTAAAATAATTAAGCATAGAGCACTATGCTATATATAAAAACTCTAATGCTAACCATGAATCATCTCTTTTCACAATCTCATTTACCTTATTTTATCATTTAAATAGGTAAACATAAACTTATCTAATCATTTTCTGATTGCAATCTTTATTCCAATGTGAATTCTGCAGCTATCTAGGCGACCTTCAAGGTTACCCTTTTGTTTTGAGGTTAGACTTTTTCTCTTAAGGTTACCCTGTTTTGAGGTTCGAATCTTTATTCCAATGTCAATTCTGCAGCTATCTTTCTCTGAAGGCTTCCACCCTATTTTGATTAAAAACAAACCATCCTCTTTTCAGGGGTGAAGTTCGGTGCAATGTTTTCGAAATGGAGAGGAAGAGATTCTTCCCACAAAGTGGAGGTCATTCCATTAAACTTTTTCATTCGTTCAAAACCGAATTCTCCTTTAAAAAAGATAACCCACCATCTAATGGGGTCAAACTCGGTTCGAGTTGGGAAAAAACAAACCTTGACCGCTTCACAATAACATTTAATACCATAAATTAGAATTTCCTTCTGAAATCATTTCATTAGAGACCTTATATTTTTTTCTTTTATATATAAATAACAATATAATCTCTAATCTCTGTATAAGTTAATTTTTTATAAAAAAATATATTTTTCCCATCTTTTAATTAAGGTAAACTTACTTAAAATCAGATGAGCTCAATTTTTTTTAAATTATAAGTTCTATCTGTAATTTTTTTAGCAATTGATGTCAAAATTGTAATAGTGAGATTAACATTTAGTTTTCTTTATCTTATAGTAATTCTAATTATCTTTTTACTTATTAACAATATTACTTACTTCAAGTTAAGCCAACACCTAAGAGTTTTGAACTTCAAGTGCATAATTATTCTTCTACCACTATTTTAGGCATCAAAATGACATTTGTCACCCTTAATTGATTGTCATTGTTTGTTATCCATTATACCGTCCATAGTGGATTCATGCCCCTATCACTTCATTGAGTCCTTCTCTCTCCTAAGTCTACATATTAAGTCATAACTTAGGAAAATTATATAAACATTACTTACAATGTTTACCGGTGAGACCATAATATTGAGTTGTTCACGAATGTATGGTATATTGCACTTTTTATATTTACTTTGTATCTTCAACTACTGAATAATTGGATTAGCAACAATGATGTTACATCCTCCCCCCTTAAATGAGGACATCCTCGGTGTAGGTATCTTCAAATGCTTTTGTCCTCAACATGTGTTTTCCGTTTCAAATATCCAGCTTCATATATATTTTCTAGCTTTTCCATTTCTTCAAAATGTCTCTAATACTCTTTACCTTTTATAACCCTTGGTTTACACAAACACTACAAGTTTTTTTTCCATGAATATCACAAACAAAAATGCATAAATATAATTATTTTCATAAACAAAAGGAACATAGAGAGCAAATGATTTTACAACATAGTGTTGTTGTTGTCCATAACAACTTTTAAAGATTAGATTTACCCTCAAATATGTACCTTCAACATTTTTCAGTAATACATAAGATATCTAGCATTCATAATCTAAGACAAATCATTCTTGCATTTTTATGTCCTAGCACATAGCTTTGCTACTTAACATTGATATCCATACATTTCATATGGTAGTATATTCTTTTAAGTACTTTTAATCATTTCTTCTTTTTTTTTTAACTTAAATAATCATTTCAAACTAACATAGCATGCCCATAACCATTATTTTCTCACATCATTTGCATCACATACTAATTCAAAAGAATTATTAATGCACATAGCAACATTTTTTTTCCCCACATTGTAAAAAGATGATTCTCCTTGTATATAACTTTGTTCTCAATGTGTTATCCTTCAACATATTATGATGTATACAATACCAAACATAAAATTCACACACATACCTACTGTATGGCATTGGTGTTCCATTGGACTGCTTGTTCACTTGCACACCTCTTCAACCTATTTATATTTTATTCATCTCATACAATGGAGATACCCTTCAACATATTTTACACCTCTAGGACCTGTATCTTCTACAAGGACCCTAGAATCTCTGAGGTCCTCAAATCCCACCATCTATGAGTATGGAAACTTATCATCACATAATATATCATTACAAAACCTAACACCTCACTTGGTGCTCTTTGACACTTTTGCTTAAGAGCCTAACACCTCCTTTGGGCGCTCACTAGTAGCTCTTTTCTTGGGAGTTATATCATAGAACACTCAACAAGGCCTAACAAGGCCTAAGGTCATGTTATTTAATTGAACCTACCCCTTTAAATATTTAGGAGTAACTAGTAAAACTGTCAATTATCTCTTCCATCAATTTACAACCTTATGCCAAGAAGGTATCTTCTAAATATTATAATCCTCACTCATTTAAGTGGTAAGGATGGTAAACCATCTAGGTTTTTTCTTGTAAGGAATCTAGGTGTATGGCTACATAAATAGATTTATGTAGCCATACACCTAAGCTTTGTCACATAAATAGGTTTATCCTTGTAACGAATATAGGTGTATGGCTACATCTTAATTGTAACAAAGCTTAACACTAAAGTACTATCAATATGACTACATGTTAATACATATTCTATTTCTTATATTGAATATCTAATGAAATCAATATATCATTAAAATTTCCAACAAAACTTCATTCTCCATACATCTACTTTTGCATTTCAGTTATGCAACTAGCTTCATACATTGAAGCATATGAGTCTAAACTAACTATAGTATACATGACAATAAGTAAACACAAAGTATTGTATTTAAATACTCAATTCTTCATAAGGTTCATAACATACATATATCCAAGTAGACTCCAATAAATCTGAGTGTTGCAAAACTACTCTAAAAACCATTTGTAACAAACCCAATTTTCACATAGTGATTTTGGTAAAATATATATATTTTTTAATTTACTGCATCAAACAAATACAAAATATGTTTGTATAATCACCACATTTACATACTCATACTCATGTAAATAGAACTTATTATTTAAAATCAACTAAAGTGTTATTGTAAATTAACACAGTAAACTGTCACAGTTTTTAGTATTTACTTGACACTCTGAATGATAAGGAGAACTTAGTATTTAAAATCAACTAAAGTGCTATTGTAAATTAACACAGTAAACTGTCACAGTTTTTACTTGACACTAGAAAGAATGATAAGAAGAACTTAGTATTTAAAATCAACTAAAGTGTTATTGTAAATTAACACAGTAAACCACAGTTTTTACTTGACACTAAAATGAATGATAAGAAGAACTTAGTATTTAAAATCAACTAAAGTGCTATTGTAAAGTAACACAGTAAACTTTTTACTGTCAGTTTTTACTTGACACTGGAATGAATGATAAGAAGAGCACTTATGATTCTCCATACTAACCCTATAAAAATAACACTCTACAAATAATAATAGCACTAATAATTCCCCATATTAACTGGAATATCAAACTGGAAAAATTTAATAATTTAAAAAAAACAGAGATTACATTGATAAATATATGTAAAACAATGCACTTGGGTGACAGACCAAGCAAATAAAAAACTAAGTTACTACTCTCCGCTCTTCTCCACAAGCAAATAAAAAACTAAAGTCACTACTCTCCGCTCTTCTCCACAAGTTTTTTCAGGTTAATGTTAGGGATCACATAATGCAATAAAGGACTATACTATGATCCTAGAGTTTTTTCTCATCCAATCAAATTTTGACCATAATATGAGGTTAATTTCTGACTCAAATATGTGAAATTATAATTCAAGTAGTGGAAAACTAGGTCAAATTTCTTTCAGGGTAATGTTAGGGATCACATAATGCAATAAAGGACTATCCTATGATCAGAGAGTTTTTTCTCATCCAATCGAATTTTGACCAGAAAATATATATCTAATCGTAATATTAGGTTAATTTCTGACTAAAATATGTGAAATGGTAATTCAAGTAATGAAAAACAAGTAGAATGTTTTTTTCCTGTGGCTTGAAAGGACTCTGCAAATATTTGAAACTGTAACTAAAGCAATGAAAACGGAATTGAATGATTTTTCCTCCACCAGATCATGGCCGATAGAAAAAAAAACTTAACATTGCACATGGAAATGAACACATATAATATTTAAAAAATGGAACGAACCCCTGGATATTCATCTACTGGAACACAGAATGAATGCAATGCAGTTGAGAAGCAAGAAGAAGACTCAACCCAGACAATGTGTAAGGCGAGGCATTTCGAATCCACAGAGTGGACATGTACAATGATTTTCCAGCCATTCAAATAAGCAAACTTGGTGGTGCATGTCGCTGCATTCCATTGCACTTTCCTCCTCGCCTATTCCGAATGGCTCCTGGTAAATTCAGCAGTCTGAGTTTCAATATTTCTAAATCATTATGTGAGCTAACTGCCAATATTATACACCATAGGACAATTATAATAGGACATTATAATTGTGATCTTTTGATATTGGATTATCATCATCATCTATAAATACTAAATCATTATGTAAATATGCTCAGAAAGGAGCTGGATGATTCGGATTCCGCCATTAGAATTACGCCCACCGGGAGGATTTTCCACTTGGTTTATACTGGTTATTAGCAGACGATTCGTCAATGATTGCATTACCAGTTCTGTTATTAACGCCAACGAGGAAGCGCTAATAACTCAATGGACGAGCCAGCATGTCGGAATCAACTCACCACTCAAATATGTGCCAAAAAAATATTGAGATACTTCGGTCCTCACAGGACCTAGTTGAGTAAATGGCCCCCAAGGCTGAGTGTCAGGAGTTTACCAAGGAGTAGTTTCAGTAGGGTGCTAGGGGTCAAATAAAGGAATATTGAAACATCATCATCATCTACAGCATAGATACTGCAACATCAATATGTAACTATTAGAACATATTCTTCATTATCAATATATGAATACTGAAGATTTGCAACATTAATATGTAAATACTGGAACACCAGCAACATTATTAGCATATTGGTACTAAAGCAACATAACCAATTAATAAATGCTAGATCATCATCTGCATCATCAACATAGAGATGTTGGAACCAACACATAGTGCTCACATATCATTGTGTTCATCAGCATAGGAATGCTGGAATCAACACATAGTGGTGGGATCTCATCCTCTTTATGAGCATAGAAATGTTGGTAACAACATAGTGTTGGCATCTCATTGTCTTAGTCAACATAGAAAAACAAGCCTTGTCTTGCTTACTAACCCTTTCAAGCCAAACAAGCCTTGGCAAACATAGAGTACCCTAGGCTAAGCTACCACACCACTGCAATAGGAAACTTACTAAGTCATCATCACTCCCTCTTTCAAGATAGGTCCTTTCAGACTACATACCTGTATGCAAGCCAGTCCATTAAGTCCAAGTGTTGTAAAACTGCTCAAATACCTTTTGAAACAAACCCAATTTTCACATAATGATTTTAGGAAATTGTGGTAATATTTTTTTAATTTATCATATCAAACTAAATATGTTAGTCTAATCACCACATTTACATTTTCATGTAAATGGAGCTTGGTATTGAAAATCAACTAAAATGTTATTGTAAATTAGTACAATAAACTGCCCATAGTTTACACTTGACATTAGAATAAATAATAAAAATAAGACTAATAATTTCCTATATAACATTGTAAAAATAATAATAACAGTTTTCAGTTGACATTGAAATGAATAATAAGAATAGCACTAATAATTCTCCATGCTAACACTGTAAAAATAATAATAAAATGAAAAAAATATATAATAACATTAATGGTTCCCCATACTAACACTAAAATAATAATAAAGACTGGCAAAAATTAACAGTAAACTGCCCACAGTTTTCGCTTAACACTGGAATGAGTAATAAGAATGGCACTAATCATTCCCCATGCTAACACTGTAAAAATAATAATAAACTAAAAATAATAATAATATAATAGCACTCATAATTCCCCATACCAACACTGGAATAACAGACTAAACAAATTAAAAATTATAGAAAAGAAAAAGAGATTACAGGGATAAACAAATGTAAAAGAATGCACTTAGGAGTCAAACATTTGAAATTGTGACTAGAGCACTGAAAACTAAGATGAAAGATTTTTCCTGCACCAGATCATGGTGGATAGAAAATAAAAATTCTGCTGTTGACCTAAAAGCATTGCCAATGCCAATGGAAATGAGCACGTATAACGTTTTAAAAATTGAATGAACACGTAAATATCCATCTAGTGCAACACACAGTGAATGTAGTTGAGAAGCAAGAGGAAGACTCTACCCAAACAAAGTGTTTGCCTAAGTCATTTCGAATCGACAGAGTGGACAGCTACGATGATTATTCAGCCATTGAAATAAGCAAATTTGGTGGTGCATGTGGCCGCATTCCATTGCACGTGCTTCCTCGCCTATTCCATATGGCTCTGAATTATTATTATTACTGTTCATATATTCTTCTGAAATTATTATGTGAGCTAACTGCTCAACGGCGGCTCTATCTGCTCCTCTTTGTATATCTCCTCGTGCTCGTCGTATATTTTCAATGGGACTATCTGATCCAAGATTACGTATTTCCAGCAAAATACGATGAATTGTTTCTGTACTTTCCCTTACAACTTGTGTTGTGTTGCTACTCGTACTCCTCGATCTGCTATTCTCATTATTGGGAGATGAGGGGGAGGGATTTGAACCACTGATCCCACCATTTATATTCCTACTGCTCCTGTCACCATTACGATCATTACTGGGCGACAAGGAGGATGGCCTCGAGCTTATCCCACTATCCCTTCTGCTGCTTCCTGCTCCACGTTCTTCTTCTCGTGCTCCTCGGCTTTCTCCTTCCATTTTCGCAATTGAAAAATGAATGCGTATATCTCCTCTATGGTCACCAATCGCCCGCGTAATTGAAAAACGAATGCGTATGTCTCCTGTATCGCCCACGACACACTCAAGCGTATTACTGCTCTGTTTACTTATTTACTTCTAGTTTTGAGTCATCTCGAAAATGAAACTTTAATTTCATTTTGATGAAATTAATAGGGAGCGACTCTCACATGGCCATCATTATTCTTCTTCAATGATATGATAGAAAGACAATGGTGAATTTATCGATGGAAAGAGGTGACATTTAGAATGAGTATGACTCTTTGATTATTATGAAAGGTTAGAAAGATGTTTCTGTAGCATTCATGAGAATTATCACTTATGTATAAGGCATATATGTGATAGGGAAATTGAATTATAGAAATTTTTATTGGTTCATACATGCAGTGTTAATGTGTTGTTAACATTTTTGAGCTAACCACTGGACTTGGTTATTAGGCTCTAACTTCTAAGAAAACTTTTCTACACCAAAAATATCTTTTTAAGACAAAGTATACATGATTAACCAACTCATGAACAAGAAAATATAAAATTGGGTATTTAAACCATGTGATTAAGCAAGAGAAACTAGGTTTGGTGTTGAGCTTGTTGGCTCTAGAAAACCTGAATTGTTTAGGCTCTGAGCACCCTTATGACGTGTTAGGCCTTGTTGAGTGTTCTATGATATTAAATTCCCAAGCAAAGAGCTATGAGTGAGCACTGAAAGGAGATGTTAGGCTCTTAAGAAAAACTGTCAAACAACACCACATGAGGTATTAGGTTTTGTGGTGATATATTTTGTGATGGTAATATTCTCGGCTCATAGATTGTGGGATTTGATGACATGAGAGATTCTGGGATCTTTGCAGAAGATACACCTCGTGGAGGTGTAAAGGCCGATGACGGGTATCTTCATTGTATTAGATGAATAATATATATATAGGTTGAGGAGGCGTGCAACTCAACTAGTAGTTCAATGAGGAGATGACCCTTGTCTATATATTTATGCTATAACTTTCCACCCGAAGAAATGCTTGGAACACCAATGCCATACAATAGGTATGTGTGTGAATTTTATGTTTGGTATTTTACACATCATAATATGTTGAAGGATAATACATTGAATACAAAGTTATCTACAAGGAGAATCATCTTGTTACAATGTGGGGAAAAAATGTTGCTATGTGCATTAATAATTCATTTGAATTAATGTGATTGAGATGATGTGAGAAAATTATGGTTATTTGCATGCTATGTTAGTTTGAAATCATTATTTACTTTGAGAAAACAAAGAGAAAATGATTAAAAGTGCTTATATGCTAACATATGAAATGTATAGATATCAATGTTAAGTAACAAAGCTATGTGCCATGACATAAAAATGCAAGAATGATTTGTTTTAGATTATGAATGTTATATGTGTTATGTACTACTGAAAAATGTTGCAGGTACATATTTGAGGATAAATCTAATCTTTTTTTTTGTAAATAAAACATCCATTACTATATAGAAGCCAAATTACACAGCATAATACAACTAGAGCTGGCCCAAAAACAAGGAGGCCTTAGTCCAGTCCTGTGGAAACCAATCCGGGACTTGACCAGAACTCATTTGCCAAAAAAACACAGATTTTTCCCAAAGCCTCTTCCACGCCCTAATATCTCTGTTCCTACTATGGTTCCCGATCCCATTACATTGTTTTCCCACCCACATCAAAATTGATGACTTGAGGGACTTGTCACCTCTCACACCCCAATTGACAACATAGAGCCTAATAACATACGAGCTACATCTATCTAAACTAAATAACACCCAAGATACAATAACAGAAGAGAAAGCGAGGAAAAAGAACAAACTGGTAAGAGATATCATATCCTTTTAGAGGGGAGGGAGCTCTAGTGAGGGATTGCTACTGATGGGCTTCTAGCAGCTGGTTGTTGTGAGCCAGACACAAGTGTCAATGTAGAATTCATGGGGCGAGTCGTGTTTCGAACCTTTACCGATCCTCCTTCGTTCGCCCTGCCACTTTGGATGGTCCGCTCTCGAGGTCTAGCTATCTCTATGGCCCGACGATCCATAGGGTGGAACATAAAGCCCAAATGAGAAGCGAGGACGTCGAGCTTCTCATGCATTGTGTGGCATTTCAAGTCATGTTCCTTCGAGAAGGGCACGAGTTCCAGATCGCCATATCTCTTGGCCCCTACATCACTGTGGAATGCCCAACCAAACAGACCATAACCTGATACATCATGAGCATACAATCATATGCTGAGGCGCATCCAACTGTGTTTCCCAGGTCCAACACCCAATCTGCAACTTCCGCGTGAAGATTCTCTTGGGGCATGGATTTCACCTCTGCCCAAAGTCCCTCGACCACCCTTTCAACCTTGATCCTGATACTGAGTGGAACATGTTCCTTGTAGAGGTACGCCTCCTCCTAAGCCTGGAGCTGAGCACAGGTTGCTTGACGTGTCTGGTGCTTGACAGGTTTCCCCTTAACCGACGATAAGCCAGACGCCTCCCCAGAGCCAACCTCTCCTCTGAACTGCCTCTTGGGGGCCATTGGGAAAGACTGCGAGGACCAGACAGACAATGGGAGGCAAAGATGGAGCACCCTAACAGGACCAAACTCTAACACATGGCGCAAGACAAAATACAGATACGCAGTCTTGCTCTTTCTGGAGCCTAACTCATCATGGCAAAGATCAAAATCGCCGTAATAAAACAGATGAACAATCGTGGGAACATTCCCATCCCTCACCATTTCCTGCATCATTCCCATCATGAGACCAAGAACCCCCGTCCTACGGAGATAATGAACCCTGTCCGATCGATGGTCCTCTCGCTCAGTGCTAAGCGTGGCAGAGCCGACGACGAGAAACAAAATAATGGAGCAGTACCAACTCTAGAGCCGGAAAGCATTAATACCAACGGTCCCCTTTCGCATTAATTTGGCCGCGTGTAAGCGTGCTCGTGCCAATTTACTCCATCTATCCTCCCTTCCATCTAATTGTGCATTTGTATTACCCCGGTGAGATCCCTAGCGACCAGGTGGCTACATTTCTAGGCCCAGTCCTCCTCTTCATTACTGTCTATCCTATCGCATCGGAAGTTGACTCCGCACTCCACGCCAGCATTCTCCAAAGAGTCAGCAACCTTGTTGGCCTCCCTTCTGACGTGGTGAAAAGAGATGGCGGGGTGTGCATGGATAAGGACATGCAGTCGCTCCAGTCTTTATGCTAGGCGCCAACTAGGATAGATCTTCTCCATCGTTTGTCCATTCAGAAGTTGCTTAGCCACTGTGATGAGAGTGTTGGAATCACCTTTGATTATCGCCGGAAGGAAACCCCCACTAACCAGCTCTTCCAAGCCTCGAATGAGGCCTTCCAACTCAACCAAATTATTTATATCCTGCCCTATAGCTCCCATGAATACCTTCTTGATCCGGTCCTCTTAATCACGACAAAGGTCACCAAAACCAGTCGGACCTGGGTTGCCACGAGATGTGCCATTGAAACTCATTTTGAAAACACCGGTAGGAGGAACCGACCAAATTGCTCGGCTAGAGGGGATGCACATTTTGTCTCAATAATGCAGAGCAGTAATCAACGGCCTATTCAGCCCCCAATTCTCTGCGATATGGACTTCTTCCCTTGGGAAAATCTTATCCTATTCGTGCCACTACATGCACCTAGTAGAAGATAACAGGTTGTCTTGCACCGTGTTCCAAACCTCCTCCCTATATTTTCACTAGTCTCGGAAGATCCTAGCATTCCTCTCCTTCCAAACACACCACATGGCCATGCCCGGAAAAGCATCCCAGATGGTTCTGATAATGGGGTTTTTGAAGGCTCTTGGGATCCATTCTCTTATGGTCTGGGAGAGTTGGCCCCGATTCCTGTCGCTCCCTTGTCCCAAATTGTAGCGACAAAAGGACAGCTATCCAGCAAGTGACCCATCGTCTCCTCCACTTGATAACACAGATAACGTTGGGATAGTC
Source organism: Pseudotsuga menziesii (assembly GCA_001517045.1). Taxonomy (NCBI): domain Eukaryota; kingdom Viridiplantae; phylum Streptophyta; class Pinopsida; order Pinales; family Pinaceae; genus Pseudotsuga; species Pseudotsuga menziesii. Next base: position 138,836 of record LPNX011174033.1, on the reverse strand, counting down.
TGATAATCCCCTGCTTTCGCAAGTTTTCATAAGTGAGGATCCTTCCTCTAACTACAAGCCAAACAAAGAGGTCCACCTTGCGCCATAAGTTGACAGCCCAAAATTTTTTCCAAATGTCATCTATCACCACATTCCTCGAAATCCTCATATTGTAGGCCTCCTTGACGCTAAAGGATCCTTTTGAAGAATAACCCCAACATAAGATATCAAGGCCTTCTTGAGCCATGATAAAGCATTTGTTCAATTCCTCCTGGAAGGCTTCCCAATCCTCGTCACTCATAAAATCAGGCTTCTGAGGGAAGTTCCACAGATGGTGATCCATTTGGAACCCCGGCCTCCATGATTGGTTCACCAAAATCTTGCACATCTCGAACTCCTACTATTTGATGAGAACCCACCGAGGATCCCTACCGAGGATGGGGAACTAGTTCCACGAATCTTCCTAGAACTTCGCCCTGCTACCATCCCTGATCTCCTAGAAATATGCTCTTGAATAATTGTTTTACCCACCATGGCTTTCAACCATATGGGTGATCCACTAGGGGCTTTGCTGAAACGAATTAGGAGATGTCTCGGTCTGTCCCTGACATATTTTATGCTGCACAGTTTTGCCCAAGGTTCCGATGAATGATTAACCCACCTCCACCATACCTTGGCCCTGAGGATCTCCGACATTACTTCAGGATCCCTAAGGCTCAAACCCACCTGTTCCTTAGGTTTGGAAACATCCTCCTATCTTACCAAGGAGAATTTGGCCTTCTCCCCATTCCTCCCCCAGAGAAAATTACGTTGGATACTCCAAATTTGCTTAAGGATAGCCTTTGGCACGGCTAAGATCGAAAAAAGGTAAGTTGGCATCGCTTATAAGATGGACTTAACCAAGATCAACCTACTGGGAAAGTTAAGGGGGCGGAGCACCTAACTTGATAGTCTCTGCTTTAGTCTATCCAAAAGTTCCTGCCATGCTTCATTTTTAGGCCTTCCGATCCCCAGGGGAACGCCAAGATACTTAGATGGAAAATCCCCTCTGGAGAAGCCCAAGATTCTCAGGATATTCCTTTGGGTGGATGGGGGAGTGATGACCAAGAAAACTTGAGATTTATTGGGATTAACTGCCAAGCCTGAGGCATGAGCAAAAAGGTCCAGACTCTTTTTTAAGCTTCGAGCTTATTGCACTGAAGGGTGCCCCATGAGCATAGTGTCATCCACAAATTGTTGGTGGGTCTGAGTGCACCACTTTGTGCACAAAAATAACCCCATCTAGGATTTTCCTACCTTCCACAAAACCGGATTGTTTTGGGCTTATAAGCATTGGGAGGAGGGGTTTGAGCCTGTTAGCAATGAATTTGGAGATGATCTTGTATATGACATTGCATAGTGCTATCAGCTTGAATTTGTCGGGGGAATCCGCCCCCGCCTCTTTTGGGAAGAGGGTGAGGAAAGTAGCGTTGAAGGCTTTAAGGACCCCCTTTTTCGTTCTAGATTCCTCCACAATATTGAGCACATCCTCCTTAACAAGATCCCAGAAGAAATGGAAGAAGTTGGACGTGAATCCATCTGGTCCACGAGCCTTACCCAGAGCCATTTGGTTGACTTCTTCCTCAACTTCTTGCATCCCAATGGGATTATTTAGCATTTCATTGTTTTCTCCAGTGACCAGCCTAGGAACTAACCTAGTTATTTGTTCGATGTCCTTGCTTCTATCCCCCCCATCTTCCCTGAGGATATTCTAGCAGTGTTGAGTGAGCTCAACTTCTATCTCCCTCCTAGTGTCCACTCTGTTTCCAGCTTTGGTCTTGAGCCTCTGGATTCTAGAACTGTTCCTATTCTGGATCATCGAGTTATGAAAGAATTTAGTGTTTCTTTCACCCTCCATCCATTTAACCCTCGCCTTATGTTTCCAATACAGTGCCTCTTTCTTTTCCCTAGCTTCCAACTACCCCATAAGATCATTTTCTTTTTTTTTCATATCCTTGTTCCATCCAACTTCCATACCTTTTTTTTTATGAGATCTAGCACCAGCAACAGTTGTTTTTTGTCCTAAAAAATGTTTCTAAATTCCTCTGTGTTCCACATACGGATCACAGCTTTCACGGCCTTTAGTTTCTGTTGAAATTGAAACATTATGGTTCCGGGGGAGGGGGGGGGGACCAATTCCTGCCACTACTGACTTACCAGGTCCTTGAAGTCCTTGTGTTCCATCCAGAAACTTTCAAAACGAAAAGGTTTCCCCCTATGGGAGCAAGACCAATCCAAAGAGAGACTGATGGGCCAGTGATCTGAGCCAGTCGCCAGGAGGACATTAGCCAGAATTTCCCCCGTACTATGCATGACGTTTTCTGACACCAAAAAATGAACCAGATAGGAGGCCACCAAGTGCTCCCCACCACACTTGTTATTCCACGTGAACCAGCCACACCAAGTTTCCACGTCAACCGGTGAGCTCTGAGCAAGGAATTCGTTGAACGCTTCCTGGTATTTATCCAGGGTTCTTCTTCCACCTTTATTTTCCCCAAGATTTTCTATTAGGTTGAAATCGCCCCTAAGCACCCATGACCCCTGCTTCGCTTGCTCCTGGAGCCAACTGAGGAGATCCATAAATGATTGCTTCTCAGGGAAACAGCTGGGACCATAGATGTTTCCTACCATTCACTGGACTCCAAAATCCATAAAGAAAAAANAGCCAACTGAGGAGATCCATAAATGATTGCTTCTCAGGGAAACAGCTGGGACCATAGATGTTTCCTACCATTCACTGGACTCCAAAATCCATAAAGAAAAACCCTGCCATTAGGGCAAACTTATTGGCCCACAAGTTGGAGAATTCCACCGATCGTGGCTACCAAAGGATAGCAATATCACCCAATTGTCCTGCTGCATTGATGGCCATGACCTGACTTCCCTTCCAAAACTTGTCCTTAGTATTTGCAAGGTCACCATAACTACATTTGGTTTCTTGGAGGAACAAAATATCCAGGGATTCCTGCTTAATCTTACGATTTATTGCTTTCCATTTCCTAGGGTTACTACACCCCCTTATATTCCATGAAATGAGCTTCATTGACAAACCTTTTTAGCTTCAGAGAAGGCCACCTCGATCGTAGGATACTGACCAGATTCGATCAAATGAACTCCAACCGTTGTTATACATTGCTTATTTGTATTCCTCTCGTGACGCAGTTCCTCCTCTGAAGACTTCTGTTTACTGCCCTTCTGGGCGTCTGGGTCGATCCCCAAGCTTTCCACCGCACCTGTTCAGATAATGGCTTCATGGAGAAGTTCAAGTTGACATCTCGATACATACCCTTGTCCCTTCTTTCTGCATTCTTCCTCTATGGCATCCAGGTCTAACTCGCCCAGATCCATATCCTCCCCTTCATCCTCCTCCGTTCCTTCTATCTGATGGGTTTCCTTAATTGCTGGTGATTTGGATTGGCCTTCTTGTTGGTCTTCAATCATTGGCACAGCCTGAATCTCTTCTCCCTCTTCCAGGGACAGTAATGCTTCAAATGAGTTCCCTTGAGTTTTCTCATTGGACATTGATTCCAAGCGAGCCAAGGATTTACCCCCCCTTTTCCACGTCGTCTGTTTTTTACCTCGGTAAACCCGTCTTCAACCATAGCTTTGGGTGGCACAAGGGCAGCCGGATCAGACCAGAGGCTGTCTCTGGGGCAGTTTCTTCCCAAATGACCATATTCATGACAGTGTCGAAATCTAAATGGGGGTTATTCATAGTCAATAGGCTGAATCCATTCCTCATCTTCCGAGTTTAAACTGATTGCTTCTGGCAACTCTCTAGATAGATCCATGTAAACACAAATCCGGGAAAAGGCCGTATACCTTTGGATCCTTGTTTGTTCTCTTATTTTTATGAATTATCCCAGGTTGTTTCCAATGTCCCGCAAGGTCTCCAAGTCCCAGCATTCGCCTGAGAGGGAAAAGAGGTGAATCCAAACTGAGGCAACTGTCATGTCCTCTGTTTCTGGGTTGAAATGCTCATTCCATGGCCGCAAGAACAAGTCAGCTGAGAAGAAGAAATATCGACCACCCTCCATGATTCTATCCCTATCTTCTTGATTAAAGAAAATAATGGTGAAAAAACCCTTGGATCCCAGCTCGATATCGTAGTGGCCTTTAGGTTTCCACACTCCATTGATCCACTTGACTAGGTCTTTTTCCTTCGGCCAAATCCCCACAAATTTTTCTATTAGTGCATTTTCCTTCCAAGTCTCGATCTTTCCCCTCACTGCCTCAGATCTGATCTGAATCGCGGGGATGGAAGCCGTTCTTGGGAAACAACCGCCAATACTCGATTGTTTGCCTTTCTTGGAAACAGGTTGAGACCCGTCCCCCTTGTCGTCCTCTGCCAGGTCCTTCCTTCTCATGCTAGGAGACCCCTCATCCCGGGCGTGCGCTCCCTGCCCTAATGCTGCCATGGCACCCTACACGAGGCCAAGATACCAGGCACTGCCTACAGCTCAACGCCGTTAGGAAACCACGCACCTTGATCAGCTACACCACGCTCCTCTTCAAACCGTAGCCTTCCTACTTCCGAATTGGGCTCAGGTTATGATATGTCCTTATAAGGGTAACATATTTACATTATTTCCATCAAGATAAATCTAATCTTTAAAAGGTACATATTTGAGGATAAATCTAATCTTTAAAAGTAGTTATGGACAACAACAACACTATGTTGTAAAACCATTTTCTTTCTATGTTCCTCTTGATTATGAAAAGAATCATATTTGTGCATATTTATTTGTGATAATCATGGAAAAAAAACTTGTAGTAGTGTTTGTGTAAACTACAGGTTATAAAAGGTAAAGTGTATTAGAGACATTTTGAAGAAATGGCAAAGCAAGTAAAGAATGATGAAGCTTGATATTTGGAAGAGAAAACACATGTTGAGGACAAAAGGATTTGAAGATATCTACACCGAGGATGTTGTGTCCTCATTTAAGGGGTGCAAGATGTAATATCCTTGTTGCTAATTTGATTCTTGAGTAGTGGAAGAAAGAAAGTAAATATAAAAAGTGCAATATACCATACATTGGTGAACAACTCCCATAAACATTAACTTTTATATATTTTTGGTAAGTTATGACTTAATATGTAGACTTAGGAGACAAAAGGAATTGACTCAAGTGAGTGATAGGGGCATGAATCCACTATGAGCTGGTATAATGGCTAACAAACCATGAGAATCAATTATGGCTCTCATAGTGGTAAAAGAATAATTATTCAGGTGAAATTCTAAACTATTGGATGTTGTCAAATTCTAAACTCTTAGGTCTTGTCCTAACTTAAATAAATAATGAAAAATGGATGAGCTAGTAAATAATAAGCTTTTATAATATTGTTAATGAGTAAAAATATAATTGATATTATTACCACCATAGATCCAAATCTTAGGCTCTATCAAGCACCGTGAGGATGTTTGGAGCTCCAAACCTGTTCTTATGTGAGTTTACATCATCATATTAATATTAATGTTATATTTAATATAAATATAAATTTAAATATAAATTTCAATTTTTTAAAATTAAAATTAAAATTAAAATTTAATTTAATTTATTTAATATATATTTCAATATATTTATCTTAAAAAATATATTAATATATATTTCAACTTCCATTGAAAAGCAATTAAAATATTAAGGGATCAAATGTTTGGAGATCTAAACTTGTTCTTATGTAAGTTTACATCATCATATTAATATTAATGTTATATTCAATATAAATATTAATTTAAATATAAATATAATTTTTTTAAAATTGAAATTAAAAGTATATTTTAATTTAATTTATTTAATGTATATTTCAATATATTTATATTAAAATATATATTAATATATATTTCAACTTCCATTGAAAAGCAATTAAAATATTAAAAGGTATATTAAAATATATATTAATATATTATTTAATATATATATTTGTTTTGTGTCTTATGGTTGCGATACATCCAAATCCTTGATGGCTTGGAGATGGTTGCGTGATATTTATCTTTCTCACAATATGAGATTTGCGAAAAGATTACTACATGTGGCAATACAACTATCAGGTACCCATTCGGTTTAGCAAAGCGTGGATGTCGTGTAGGCTTTCGTGTAGGCTTTCATTCAGATGGTCTATGTGAACAACTCAAGTCTAGTTATTACGATTCATGAACAGAATTACACAATATTAAAACTTCTTTTATGATATACACAGTTTCAATATTACGAGACAAGAAAACTGTCCATTTTCAAACGAATCAATTAATATTGGGTCGCAATTTGAAGACATCGCTTCAGAATTACGAGTATAGACACCTGGGTATAAACGTGTTCGACTGTGACTGTAATACATTTCTACAGCATGAGTTAGACTACACAGGAAGAGGGTTAATGAGCCAATGTAATGTTAGGATGTCTACGTGATGCTGGCAGGAGCAGAAAAATGTTGGAGATGCTGGAGATGGCTGCGCGAGCACTGAGAAGGTGGAGATGGCTGCATGAGCTGAGAGCTGGCGAGTTTGAAAGATGACATTGTATTTTGAATTTTTTAAACATTGTTTATATTAGCCATTTTTTGCCTTCTTATTGGTCAGTACTTTCTTTTCTTTCCATGCTAGAGAATTTAGGTTCGGTTGAAATAAAATTTAAAATTTAAGCTTCCAAGTTGAGATACTTTTTGGTGGTGTTATTTATGTAGTTTGCCATACTTTTCTCATTTATTTAAGATCTCTCCCATCAAGTTACAAGAACTCTCCCATAATATTTACTATCTATTTGGGATACTTCTCATTTATTTAATATCTCTCCCATCACCTTACAAGAACTCTCCCATAATATTTACTATCATTAATATGTTTTCCGGACATGTTACTAACTTTACAAGATCTCTTCCATAATATTCACGATCACTAAACAGTTGCTGAAATAGCTAGCGAATGATAAAGGTAAGCAGAAGGTAACTACCTCCTAACCTCTTGTACTCTATAATCCAGTTGATATATATAAAGGCTATCCATATGGCCATGAGGATCGACACAGTTTCACGGTAAGTAAAGAGCAAATGCTGCGTACACAAATCAGAGAAAAGCAGCAAATCAGGCAACTATCCAAGGACGTAGATCTTTCTTCCCAGGAAGGAACCTGCCATACACCCCATTCAGACAGTACACACCAGATGGTACTGTTAAAAAGGAATTTCTTCCTTGCAGATCTTCTGGCCCAGAAGAGTCTGTATCCGATGAAGCTAAGCTTCAGAATTGGGGAAAGCTTACTGCCCAGAATGTAGATGACATGGCTCAAGAATTGCTTCAGATTAAAGCCAATGTTATTGAAGAAAAGGAAAAAGTCGCCATGGTAGAAACCAAGCTAGATCTCATAAATCACCTTCTAGCAGATTCTGAAGAAATAAAGGAAGCAGTTACAAAAGCGGCTAATAAAATAGAATTAAGACTGACTAAACTTGAAGAATTGATTAGTCACACAAGTGAGCTTAAGAAGAAACCTCCTAAACTCAGTCCCACTGCTTTTGCCTTGACAACTCAGGGTTATGCCAAGAAAGATTCAAGACCGAAGCTTGAACGTGGCTATTCCTTTGGAATGTTTAAATAGTTCAAGAAGAAGAAGAAGAAGACTCCCGTCCATAATTTACTTTTGGACAAGATGAAGAAGACTTCAAAGAAGTCAAAGAATGGATCCGCCACTTCCATTCTTTTAAACCTGCTCTAGAACCCAGAATTTTAAATATGCTGCATGTCCATCATCAGTTTGCAGAATCTTCGTGTTCACACCAGCCACTCCCAGAACATGATACCGCTATGCCTTCAGCCTCTCAAGCTCCCAAATTCTCTAGCAGTTTTGGTATCAATTCCATAAACAATATTATTTCTCAAATGCGTGACCAACCGGTTCTCAACATCTAATGTTAGTCACGAGAAGAACTTGGAAATTCCCTATCTCTATTATTCCATTGGACCCTATCCAAAAGAGCCCAAGATGCCTCATTAACAGGTCCATATTTAGCAGGGCAAATTGTAGCAGGCCTTTCAGGTCTAGCTGATACTTGGTGGTTCTGGCTTCAACACGATGCCAGAAATGAAATGATGAATGCAAACGATGTAGATAACCAGATATTACGTGCTCTAGCGAAGCAGTTCCATGGAGGTGATGATCAGGATGACTCTGATCACTTAGCCTCATTATATATGTCCGCTCGGCTATGTAACCTGTAGAAGAATATTTCTACTATATGCAGAAATTGCTGATCTCCTCTGGGAAAGCCAAGGACCGAGCATATCTCAAACATTATTTGAGAAGCTTCCCAGGCCATGTTCTGGATGCGGTAGAACAGCATATGAAAGATAAAAACATTAATTACCGCAATCTTTCTCTTGCACAACTGCATTATCATATTTTAGAAACATGGCAAGAGCATTGTCTTGCTAAACGAGTCAGCAAGGATTTCAAAAGGCACCAAGATATGTACACCCCGTCATTTTGTAAAAATATTGCACAAATTCCAGATTGGGGTTGTGGTGCTCATAACAGAGGACACTTGAAGTCTGATTGCAAGTGTCATAAAAAGAAGAATAAAAAAGGCTTTTATACTAGCCAACTCAGATACCACTATTCGGATAATCCTTTACAGTATTCTAGAAAGCCGAGGTTTAGAAGCAATAGATTTCACAGACCTGCTCCTCAGCGGAGATTCCTGAACCGTAGGACAAAGCCTACGAAGAAAGAAACATGATTTATCTGTGGAAACAAAGGTCATTGGGCTAATAAGTGCCCTAAGAGAAAATCTAAACCCAAGCTTGCCGCTTTCTGTCAGCAGTTAGATCCACAATGGTGGACTGTCCGAGCTCCCGAAGAATCACCCATGGATGAAGTATTATTTCTTCCTTCTGATACTGAATCTGATGCTTCCAGTTCAGATTCTGATTTTCCAGCTGCTCTAGATAAATTTGCTCCCACTTCCTCATCCTCTGATTCCGAAGTGGAACCAAATTTAGGGGGGTTTGAGCCACCTAAGTTCGACTTTTCATTAAATATGTTCACCATTCAGATGAACCAAACTCAAGAGATTGAAAAAAGGCTAGCAGCCATAGATTTAGAGCTCTCTGTAACCCATCCTTATGAGTACCAGATAAGAAGCGCTCTAAAAGAAGAGAAGAAACAGTTGCTGAAACAGCTCACGAATGATAAAGGTAAGCAGAAGGTAACTACCTCCTCCCCTCCTGTACTCTATAATCCAGTTGATATATATAAAGGCTATCCAGATGGCCATGAGGATCGACAGAGTTTTAGGGTAAGTAAAGAGCAAATGCTGCGTACACAAATCAGAGAAAAGTAGCAGCAAATCAAGCAACTATGCCAAGAAGTCAAAGACATGAAATGCATGATAAAATGCATTCAGACGGAAAGAGATCAGTCTTCAGACAAGGAGCTAAGCAAGCATTACGACAGGGAGATGAAGATAGAAAGCCCAAAGGGATTATCCAGAATTCCTTCTCCGGGTCCTAAGCTATCTATGCTTACTGATCTGAAGGTTTTTATCAAAGTGCAGTTCCAGCGAGAAGAATATAAATCATATACTTTAGACTGCATGCTTGATTCTGGATGCCAAGTGAACTTGGCAAAAAGTTCGGCATTACCATCATTCTACTAGGAAAAGACAGCAGATAGAGGTTCTGCAATTGAAGGAACACCAGTAGCACTCAAATCAAAAGCCGAATTGTTTCCTGTATAGTTTGGTAATGTAAAGGATAAGATGACTGTATATCAGTTAGATAGTATTACTGAGGATTGCATTTTAGGTTCAGATTTTTTGCAAAGAGTAGATCCGTATACTGTAAATCATAAAAATACGACCTTCACTTGTTATCTCAATAATCAGAAGGTTACTCTACCTATTTATTTTAATGCTTCTCACAAATGTATAGCTCCTGTATAGAAAGAGATCAGCATACAGAATCTTGCCGAGCTATCCAAGATGGAGCGATGCAAAGAATTCTTAGACATCCATGGTGAAAAGATGTTAGCTGATATTTCTGAGAAATTAAAGAAGAATTGTTGTGCAGATAGTCCGAATGCTTTATGGACTAGAGATAAATATTTCGTATCTCTCCCATTTGACAAATAGCACAAAATCAAGCCCATGAAAGCTTCCGCCAGAATCATGTCTCCTTCGGAAAAGGAATTATGCGCAAAAGAAGTAAAAGATCTGCTGGACAAAGGCCTGATTGAACCATCCAAGAGCCCTTGGGCATGTCGTGCCTTTGTAGTCAACAAGAATTCCGAAGTAAAAAGAGGTAAGTCGAGGCTAGTTGTCAATTATAAGCCTCTGAATGAAGCCTTGCAGAAAGTCAAGTATCCTCTGCCTGATAAAGCAAGTTTATTACAGAGAATAATGGGCTATGTTATATTCAGCAAGTTCGACTTAAAGTCTGGATTTTACCAGATTGGTATTAAGGATGAAGACAGATATAAAATGACATTTGTTGTCCCTCACGGGCAATACCAGTGGAAGGTGCTTCCGTTTGGAATCAATAATGCACCCTTAGAGTTTCAGAAAAGGATGGAAGACATCTTCTGTGATAAACTCTAGGCACTTCTATTCATAGATGACATACTTATCTGCTCAAAAAGCCTTCAGGAGCATCTGAAGCACATACAGTCATTCTATGAATTAGTCTACAAGCATGGGTTAGTACTCTCAGAGAGTAAAATGGAGATTGGAAAGACAGAGATTGAATTTCTTGGTTTCAATATTCAGAAAGGGCAGGTAATCCTGCAAAATCATGTTCTCTAGGTTTTTGCTAAGTTTCCAGATCAGATTACTGAAAAAACCCAGCTGCAAAGGTTTCTAGGAAGCCTTAATTATATTCGACCCTTTTACAAAGGCCAAGCATCTGATATCCATCTTCTCCAGCAACGCCTGAAGAAAAATCCTAAGCCATGGACATCAGACATGACAAAGGCAGTTCAGCAGATAAAGAAGAAATTTTTAGATCTGCCTCCTCTTGATTTGCCGACAGGAAGTGGTCAAATGATCATTGAAACAGACGCCTCTTCATCCACTTGGGGTGGAGTACTTATTGAAGCAGTTGGCGGCAAAGAGCATCTTTGCGGATATGGCTCTTGTTCATTTAAATCAGTAGAACTAAACTACCCGTCGAGCCATAAGGAAATCCTTGCAGTCAAAAAGACTGTATCTCATTTCATTCTGTTCTTAAAGCCTGTCAAGTTTATCATTAGAACAGATTTAAAAATAATGCCTAGAATCTTTAAGAATGAGAATTTAATGGCAGAAAATAATAGTAGGATACTTAAGTGGTTTATTTGGTTAAGCAACTTTGATTTTGAAATTGTGTGTAAACCACGGTATCTTAATTGTCTTGCTGATATGCTCACCAGGGAGCAAAGCAACACTCTTTCCTTGAAGATGTTCTCAGTTGGAGAATCGAGCTCTGGTTTAGAGAAAACCAGAAAAGATAAAGGAAAAGCTCTATCAGATGAAGAGATGAAGGCGAAAGAAGGATTGTTCCTCCTTTCATGGGACAATTCATTACCAGAAGATGTTCGCATCCAAACATTGGAGTATGCTTCTACAGATGAAGCTAAAAGGTTTCTGCAACTCACACTTATAAAGAATATCCAGTCCTCTCCGCTTAAGCTAGAAATCATGGAGCGCTGGGAGCAAGACGCTTTTACCAGCTTTGCAAATGCTAAAGAAAAGCTGAGAGATTGCAGAGAAGTATGGATGGCTTTTGAAGAGCGTGAACAGCTCTGGTACATAGACATTGGTGATGGCCACTTAACTTGGACATCATACAATTTGATTCTATAATGTTGCAGAGAAGAACAAAAGATTATTATCTGTGTAGACCCTGCAAACCTGTGACATAATACTACCTGGTTGGGATGGACGAACGTCCTGTTAGATAAATTCTGTCTTAGGGTAGATTGGGAGAACCGACGTGCCAATTTCATTGTGCACTTGAATGCAGATATGGAGATAGCATACCATGAGAACCAATGGTTCAAATTTATGCTCCATTGTGAAGGTGGAAGCTATAAACCGTTAGATCATACAGTGTTCACAAGACAGAAGTGTATTCGGAGGAGCATTGAAGGTGCTCAGATTGAATCGAGAGTGAGTGTCAGGGAAATACCACTTAACTACAGAGTTGAGTCTAAATTCCGTGGTGAATTTATCTATGAGCCGAATCCGGTTTTCCAAGGATCGGATATTGAACAATGTTTCAGTCCATTTCTATATCCACCTCCAAGTCCCGAAAGATCTCCACAGCTAGAAGATGCTCAGTACAATTACTATTCATCACATGATGAGATCTGGGAATATCTGCAAGGACGTGACCCATATGATTGATCGAAAGAAGTGGTGGGCCGTCATTTTGAAAACTTAGTAGGCCAGTATTGTCTTACATTGATTTCGTTGGGGGCCGGATGAAAGCTCCATTGTGTAAATATTATTAGTTAGGACTATTGTGGGACAAATTGCTCCACCTTGTTCTAATTTGTCGGGAATCTGTCTCCCACTTATCTTTTCCTTTTGATAATAGAGTGTGTCATTATTCTACTTCCGGGTCCCCATATGTCACTCACCGATGAAGGGACGAGATAATGACTATGGTTGTCCCCACATGTCACTCCGGATATGGGATTCTTGACTGATAAGTGTAAGTCACTAGCCACCGATTAACCGATTGACCTATTACTGTCAGTCGAAGCTTACCGGAAGACCGGTTCGAGATTGTATAAATAAAGCCCCTTGGGGTCATTTGAGGCATAGCATGTTTTGCATCGAGCAAGTAGTCCGCTCTACAAGTCGAGTCTGGTATTGAGCAAGTAGTCTGCTCTGCCAATAAGTCTATTGAGTCTGTAAGAGTAGTATGCTCTGCGTCTTGGCGTAGTGTTATAAGAACACATCAGAAACTCAATGTGTTTTATTGAGTCTGTAACTCAGATTAGTATGCTCTGCAAGTTGGCGTAAAGCTATAACATTGCATCAGAACACTGTGATATAGTAGTATTGAATCTGTAATAGAGTCTATGCTCTGCGGCTTGGCATAATGCTATAAGATCGCATCAAAATACTCTGCATAGGTGTATGTGTCTGTTGCAGTGACAACCTTCACTCTCCGAAGGCGATCTGCCATTATATATCAGTGATTGTAATTGTGTCTATCATCCTGTTGTAATTAAAGATCTGATGTATAAAGAAGATGGATTTTGACTGTTGATCGATTGCTGGCAAGTTGTTACTAATGTTACATCACTTTACAAGATCTCCGCAGACTGAGCTAGAGCTCCTATGAATGCAAAGAGCGCCTCTCTAAGCAATAAGATAAAAAAAACTAAATGTTAATCTAACTATTATAATTTTGACATCAATTGTTAAAGAATTACCTATAGAACTTATAATTTAAAAGAATGCGAGCTCTTCTGATTAAGTAACTTATCTTAATTAAAAGCTGACTTTACCTTAATTAAAAGATGGGGAAACTATATTATTTAATAAGAATTTAACTTATACAGAGATTATATTGTGATTTATATATAAAAGAAAAAAATATAGGGTCTCTTATGAAATAATTTCAGAAGGAAATTCTAATTTATGGTATTAAATGTTATTGTGAAGCGGTTAAGTTTTGTTTTTTCCCAACTCGAAGCGAGTTTGACCCCATTAGATGGTGGGTTATCCCTTTTGAAGGAGACTTCTGTTTTGAACAAGTGAAAAAGTTTAATGCGGAACGATCTCCAGTTTGTGGGGGAGAATCTCTTCCTCTCTATTTCGAAAACAATGCACCGAACTTCACCCGTGAAAAGAGAATGGTTTGTTTTTAATCAAAATAGGGTGGAAACCTTTAGAGAAAGATAGCTGCAGAATTGACTTTGGAATAAAGATTGCAATCAGAAAATGATCAGATAAGTTTATGTATGGTTATTCATTCTAAATTATACAGTACCATTGTTTTATTGACTGCTCACTTCAAAAGGAAACATCTACAGAGTTATATTTTGCAGAGCTCGCTTTACATTGGATCATTTGCATACCTCAGTGACCGCACGTCTCGGTGAAAACATCTTTTATATTGTTTTCTTATGCAATAATTCATCGTTAGAAATGGTAGGGAAACGCCTTGTTGCTAGCATAAATCTTAATGGCTATGGTAGGAAGGGAGCAACTTGTCAAAGAATAGTCCTTTTGTGTAGCGTTAATGGTCAATAAGAAGTGAAAATTTTAATGAGATACCCATTTTAGACTATATTGTGTAAAAATAGGACACTTTGTGTTTACCTATTTAAATGATAAAATAATGTAAATGAGATTGTGAAAAGAGATGATTCATGCTTAATGTTAGAGTTCTGTTATATAGCATAGTGCTCTATGCTTAATTATTTTAGGTTAAAGGGTTATTGATTAAAGAATTTAAATCATTTTTGCTAAAGATGTTAATGAAAGGGTTAATTTGTTTATAAATAAAGAAATTATTGCAATCATTAAATTTGATTGATATGAAAGTAATGTTATATTTATTATAAGTTAGTGATTAGGTGATGGTCATAGTTATGTGTAAAAAATATTATAATTAGAGACATGCAAGTCTCTAGTAAGCATAAACATTACAAATCTTATATGGAGTCTTTGTGAAAGTTCCATGATGCTTTCTCTCTAGTGGATTCTACCCAACTCGGGGTGGCATGTTGGCAGTAACCCGCCCAAAGAGCCTAAGTTAGGGTGGAAAGTCGAAGTGAAGCTAACAAGCTGGTAAACATTTTATTCTTAATGTTTAAGATAAAAGGGAATTTTGTAAATGAGTAATAATCGTGAATAGTTGAACTAAAATTTTAGACATGTATCTAGGTCTACATTTCTAGAAGTTCTCTCGTGATTGTAAAAATAAGTCAATGGAAGGGTTTATGATAAATTAAATAAAATTAAAAAATATTGATCTTTGATCTCATATATTTGGTAATGTAGTAAGTGGTTGATCATAGGTTTTCTTAACCACATTATGTAAAGGTTATTATACTAATGTATAATCAATAAGTTGTTTTCTATCATTATTGTGATAATATGTCTCACTTTAAATATCATGAATTATTGGATTTCATTATATTTGTGTTATTTTTGAAAGTCATGAAATACCCTCTTAACAAGTAAATACTAAGGACATAATATGAGGTAACCTTGTTCAAAAGGTTAGGGTCTTCCCTCTTTGTTTAATTAATTACTTTAATGGTCCACGATTAATGTGTCATGGTAATGAAATAATGTTGTATGCTACAATACTTTCTCTTAAGTCAAAGAATTATTCAACTTGATCTTATTATTATGAGATTATCTCAACTAAGATTTGTGACTCTAATTTAGCTATGAGATAGCATATTCATGGCAAACCATGGTCGTATGAGGTTAAGAGAGATGGGTTAATTTCATATTATTGAAGAGCATGCATTCCATTTGATTCAGGTATCAAATATTATATATTGAATTATGAGTTTGATCCTTATGCTCCATCTACATGAGAATGTAAATGTGGTGATTCGAATAACAATATTTAGTTTGATGCAGTAAATAACATAAAATAAAATTACAACATTTCCCTAAAATCACCATGTGAAAATTGGCTTTGAGGGAGGGTCATCTCAAACTGATATTTCAATTGTTAAGACATGTGTGCACACTCTTTGAGAAAGGGGTGAGGTCATGAGTTCGAGGCTTAAGTCCTTTGGGGTGAGGAGTTCTCTTTGAAGGTAGATGGTTTACCACCCTTACCATCCATGGAATATGGAGAAGTATTGGTGTGTTTCGTGGTCACTTATTTCCATGTGAAATAAAAAATTACTACATGTCAACTCAACCTTAAGCTCTAAAATTATTTGAATTTTTTTAAAAAGTTTCTCATAAGAACCCATTTATTATTCTACACCGTTAATGTCTAACACACCATTCCTTTATTTAATGGAGTAACAAAAAAATGTGATACTCACTTGTGAAACCAAAAAAATTATATATTAATTACATCTTGTGACATTTTCATGTCATTTGGGATCTAGGTTTGTATACTTTATGCAACTTTGAGAGTCAAATCAAAAGTTTTGTATAGGCATCTAGGGTTCCTACCCTAGCCTCTCTTCTCTTTTGCGAACAACTAGGGGCATTTTCTTTGGCGATGATTATGACTTGGACTTTGACATAGATCTTCTTTCTTGATCAAGGAAATATGCTCAAGTTCCCATGTTACTTTGACACTGTCATGGACAATGGTGGTGTCTACTAAGATAGGGCTACTCAGGAAACATTAGATTAAAAAGCTGCATTTTATTCTTCAATTAGAAGAGGTTGCATGTCTTTGTTATATTTGATTGCAACATGGATAATGGAATGTACCAACTATAGTTTTAAAGGGTAGTGGATCTAGCATGGTTTTCATGTGGTCACGGTAAATGATTCATTAATTACAGTTTAGGATTGATAATAACGTTTGAAAGTATCGAGTGTGGACCTTCAGTTACAACGTGCTTTTTGTTGTGACTAGGGCTTGAGGCTAGGGCTTTGACCTTACTACTATTTCAGCCTAAGGTAAGTGTTATTTTATTATTTTTTTGGGGATCTTGAGAAATTAATCTGTGGTTGTTTCAAGAGTGTTATTTTATTAGGTTTTTTGGGATACTGAGAAATTAATCTATGGTTGTTTCACGAGTTTTATTTTATTAGTTTATTTTGGGATTTTGAGAAATTTTGGAATAGTGATTAAAGCACTATATTTTTTATTTTTTTTATGGGTGTGTCCTAGCTAATTAGGGTCTCTTTTGACATGTTAGATGCTATATAAAACTGAAAAAACACGCATCCATAAACTTACATGGATATTTTGGGACACTTAGACAATGAATCTTGTGATGAGTAAAAAAAATGAAATGTAAGATTGGATGACATTTCGAAATATATAGTTTTTTTCTATTGAAAATGTTCTTAAGTATCTAAAGCTTGATATTTTTTAAGAGACACTTTTTATTTTTGGGACAAATTATAAGGTATATTTTTTTGTGGGTGCAGCCTTGTTGATGCCTCAGTTATGTAGGTTCTGGAATGGTGTCCAAGGAAAACAACAGGGGATGAAAACCCATCCAAAGGATTCACATAATCCTACACAAATATTACCCTATCCTCGAGCTATTTGGTGTGGTTCACATAATCTTTAAAATTAGTGATAATAATTTAAAGATTAATCATATCCAAGATTACCTTGTAACTCTTATGTTAATTTAAAAATTAACACGAATTATTGATTAAATAGTTTCTACGAATCATTTGTAGAAACAAATTAATATTTTAATCAAAGAAATTTAATTAAATTATAAGTACACAAAGACTTATGAATTAAGAGAAATCCAAATCATAAATCAATGCGTTAATGATTGGCTGCAAAATCAACAATATTCATTGATAATTAAAGTGAAGAAATCAGACATGATCAAAGAAATTTGATCATTTACCCACAGAAGTTGCCGAAAGAAACTAACTTTTATTCATTAAGTTGCAAAAAATTACATCATTACAAGTGAAGCAGTGTTTCTCCAGTCCTTCCCTTGCGATTATCTCCTTGGCAGCAACGTCTTCAATTCTCCATCTTCAAACAATTGAAAGTCAGGAAATTATAGAACTCTGACAGATAAATCTTTTCCATCTATGGACAGCTCTTCCCCCATTTCTTTAAATGCTGAGGTCGAATTTGTAGAAGTGAAGAGAAATGGGAAGGCTAGCATCAAATGCCCATATGTCTGGTTCATTCACCTATGCAAAAAAAAACGATCGGAATGAATTTATGGAATATTCACCTCTATTTGGTCACAATTACTCCCAAACCATTGATATATTTGAAAAAATGTCCTTGAAGGGATAAATGGGCCTGTTTGGGAAGTGGGTTTTCAACCGTTTGAGCTATCTCCTCATGGTTTGCTCAAAATCCTCCACATGAAAACATGTCTTCTACAGGTGCGTGCTCTGTTTTTAAACTTCGTCCTTCACGGCAACAAAAAATTAGGGTTTAGTGAAATACTATGCATTAATATTGTAAATAGCATGTTATATTAAAGTCATTTATATAAATAGATTATTAATATTGTCTTTAAAAAAGTATATCGAATATAATTTAAATAATAATAATAATCTTATCAACAAGCAAAGCTAATTATTCTTTGTAAAATATAATACTTTACTTTAATGAAAAATTATGGAGTCTTTACCTTATTTTATGTACACCCTTCCAAGTCATAAATCAAAAGGATTAAAAAATAAAATGTTCACTCAAATTATTTTAACCTCTCGAGATGCTCTTTAAACCTATTGATTGAATGAAGTTCAATTTGTTGTCAAGACTACCGAAACATCATATGAACTTAACTGGAAAAAATTGAAGTATGTAAATGATTCAAACATGTTCAAATAAGGATGAGAAATCATTACACACAATAGTCGGAATGAAATGACAAGATCTTCGAAATCTCCAAAAACCAATAAAATAAATAAACTTATGTAGTGAAGACCAAATCTAGGTGGGGAATGTGAAAGATAACATGTTAAGTTAAACAATGAGATTATGGAACCAACTGAAATGATAAAATCCAACTCAAATGAACAAAACAAATAAGTAAAAATGAAAAAATTTACATCCCACAATCCACAATGCGGGTTGCAGGTTGCGGAAATGCAAACAACATGAAAAAGGAATGACTTCTATGCAATCCATAGTTGTGGGTTGCAGAGATGACAAACTGTGATTGTTAAAAAATGTTTCCACACCCTTAGTTAGTATTGCGGGTTGCAGAATGGAAAAGTTTCAAACGCAAAACCAAGCTCCTGCAATCTGCATTGCGGTTTGCGGGTTGTAGAACATAAAACACATCGCGAAGTAAAGACCTTACCGTAATCTGCAATTGCGGGTTGCGGGTGCATAAAGTGCGCTTATTTGAATAACCCTTTGTCATCTATGCAATCTGCATTTGCAGGTTGTGGGTTGCAAGAAAGACAAAGTTTTGGGAAAAATGAATTCTTCCCGCAACTCACAAAAAACACACAAAATGCATAAACATTCAAAAGCAAAAATTGTTAACTAAATCAAATTATGTCAAAGGTGAGAATGCCTACATACACGATGAACAACCTCCAAAATTGACTAAGAAAATTAAACATTACCTTTTGCATATAAAAATTTGGGCTCTCATGTTTTGGATAAAACATGGGATCTATTATAGCTACAACAAGCCTTTGAGTGCCTACATGATGGAATCAACTTACGGAAATGGGTAGACATATAGAAAACAAATAGTACTAGTGTACGACTATTTTTCCAAAAATATTTTTATCTTTTATTATTTTTAATTATATAAGTGAGCAAACCTCGAAAACATTATGTTAATTGTGGGTGCAACATTTGAATGCCTAAATGTAATTATTTGGAAACAACTTTTTTATAGCGTGTAGAGGTCGATCTTATTTATTGCACCATACATTTATTTTTCAAAATGGTTGAGAAATGGAAGAGTTATGGATGAAAAAATAACAATGTATTTTTTAGTCGAGGAATGATGACAAAAGATAAATAAGATAAAATAGAAAAAATATATATTCTTGTTAAAAATTACATGTTTGGAATATACAAAAAAAACATATATGTTTCTAAAATTTCATCAAAAATGGTGTGCAACATATTGTAACCAATGGCTAAACACAAGCATATTCAAAATCTGGATGTAATGCTCAATTAGCCATGGTTTATCATACTCCAAGGCATAGATTTGATGAATATGAAGGAAATTATGAAGCATAGACATTGGCGTAATAATTCCATGCCAGCATGGGTGGAGGCTTGGCCATAGTGGCACTAAATGCGCATGCATTTTGTTTGAATTCAAATTTTTCTTGCCACCAACATAAATGTGTGTGTGTTATATTTATGCATAACAAAAACATGTTTTGTAAGACTATAACGCGTGCACGTTGTGGAATCCTATAAATTTACTTTTGATTATTTTTCCATGTATAACAATATTTTTATTATTTTATGTCCACTTCCAACCCCTCTCCCCCCTAAATATTACTAAACCCCCCTCCTCTTCTCCCTACCTATAACCTCGCTTCCTCTCTCTCCTTAACACACTGTTGCCCCAATCATTCTCTCTCTCTCTCTCTCTCTCTCTCACACACACACACACAAAGTGGAAATTGAACCCAGGTGTTAGAACAATTACACTCACAACAATTTCCAATTACACATGCAAATTACTCACAAAGGAGACTGAATAATGGAGTAGAACACTAATCTGTATTGAATAAGTGTACAATAGCCAACCTTGTGAAGTCATAGGCTGCCACAATAAAATAATTACATGAGGGATTCGAATGCATGAAGATTCCATTCGAATCTAGTCAAAAGCAGGCTTACTAAATCTAAGCAAATCCCCCACATGTGCATAAAGCAGTTTCCAAAACTGTCTAGGAGCTCATGAATTGGAAAAATCAATTAGGAAAGCTAATAGTGGATGGAAGGACAACTCATACATGCTTTTCATAGGAGAAAAGAGTGGAGGATGTGGAGGACAAAAAACAAGTTAACTTCACCTAGTCAAACTTTCCCAATTGCCTTAAAACACTGTAAAAGCAGGGAATAAAACAGAAAAAGCAGACATGCGCTAGGTAGGCCAGGAATAAAGCAGATTTGATTCCAGTAGGTTTCCCTAGTGCTCCATGACTCAAAATTAGCATGTTTTACCACTATGGATGTGTAGATGACAAATTGCATAAGGTGGAATATGGAAACTAGGCAAATAAGACAAAAATGGATTAATTAATGTCTAAGGTAGCTAACTATCGGTTGATTATTATAACACCCCCCCTTAAGCATGACTTATGAGTAATATATAAGAAAATTATAGGGCCTAGGAACAAGGATTAGTCACCCTTTACATACTGCATGTCCATTTAACCAAGGACAAAGGCAAAAACCCGGTGGGAAAATCCTCCCTTAAACATGGACTGTAAAACAAAATTTGGAAATCTTGTCATCAATCATGCTTCACAGCATGATCAACAATCCCTAGCAGTGATTTGAGATTGATGAATGTCTTCTCACAAAAAACTTCGGTGAAGATATCAGCTACTTGTTCTGAAGATGAACAGAAGAGTAGGTGAATGGTGCCATCATGCACAAGCTGTCTGATGTAGTGTATATGGATCTCAATGTGTTTGGTTCTCTGCTTCTGAACTAGATCATTACAGATTCGAATGGTACTATGATTATCACAGTAGATAGTAGTTGATTATTCTGATTCAAAGCCACACTCTCCAAGTAACCCCTGCAACCATAAACTTTGAGTTGCTGCATTTACAACTCCTCTGTACTCTGCTTCTATAGATGAGAGTGCAATGGAACTTTGTTTCTTGCTTGACCAGCTGATTGGACCTACTGCAAGCATGAACACATATCTTGATGTTCAATTTCAATCTGTGCTATCACGTGCCCAATCACTGTCAGTAAACCCAATCAAATCAAGATCAAATTTAGCTTTATAGAAGATCCCATGTGTCCTTGTTCCCTGAACAAAGTTAAGGATCCTTTTGGCTACTTTCCAATGGATCTTATGAGACTGATCCATGTATCTAGAAGCCACACTTACTGCATAAGAAATATCAGGTCTAGTATGTGTAAGATACAACAAACATCCAATCAATTGCTTATATAGTGTATTGTTTACCATAGGTAAACAATCAGCTTCTTCAAGCTTCACTCTTGAAAGGAAAGGAGTCTTGCTTGGATTGCAATCCTTCATTTTGAATTTGTTTAGCAAATCCAAGGCATACTTGGACTGGTGCACCTTGATTCCAGCTTTGGTTTGAGAAATCTCAATCCCCAAGAATTGGCTCAATAGCCCCAAATCTGTCATGGAGAAGGCATGGTTCATTGCATCCTTCAAGGAAGCAATTTCATCCTTTGAGCTTCCTGTAATGAGAAGGTCATCAACATATAAAACAATTATCATTAATGAACCATTAATCATCTTCAAATAGACATTTGGATCTGATTTGCATCGAACAAAATTCACTGATATCAGAAAGCTATCAATCTTGGCATACCAAGCCTTGGGGGATTGCTTAAGCCCATACAATGACTTCTTTATCCTACACACAAGAGACGAGTTAGTATAAAATCCTTGAGGCTGCTGCATGCATATATCTTCAGTGATATCTCCATTCAGGAAAGCACACTTCACATCCATGTGATGTACTTCCCATTGCTTTGAAGCTGCAATGGCTAAGGCTAGCCTGATGGAGTCCATCTTTGCCACTGGTGCAAAGGTCTCATTGTAGTCAATGCCATGAACCTGTGAGTAGCCCTTGGCTACCAATCTAGTCTTGTACTTTAGAGGTGAACCATCGCAACAAATTTGTTCTTGTACACTCACTTACACTGAACTAGCTTCCTCTCTGGGGGAAGATCAACCAGCTCCCAAGTGTTGCTCTTCTGGAGTGAGCTGAACTCTTCCTTCATGGCTGCTTGCCATCTTGGATATTCTGCTGCATCTTCATATGTTTGAGGATCTGATTCAACCATCAGATAGCATTTCTCAGCAAACATAGGATCTTTCATGCATAGAGCACTCTCAAATTGAGATCTAGTCCTCCTAGGGTCATTAGGATTTCCAGCTAGTTCTCCAGCTGCATGAATGGTCTTGGCTGCCCATTTTGGCCTTGTAGGGATATTAGGATCTGCAATAAAATCATCATTATCAGACATATAAAAATCATCATGTTCAACTATCTCTTCACTTACATTCAAAGGTTCTGGTGCTGAAGAGGATTCTCCAACTTCCACTACTGCTAGGGGTTCTTCTTGAAACTGAACACACCTTTCAATGAAGGATTTATTTGTGCTCAAATTGATCAGCTTGTACCCTTTTGAATCTTTAGAGTACCCAACAAATAGACACTCTTGGCTTTGGGGTTGCAAAGCCTTTCTCTTTTCTGTTGGAATTCTAGCCCAAGCCCTTGAGCCAAAAATCCTAAAATGGGTCACATGTGGCTTGTGCCCACTCCATGATTTGAAAGGAGTCATACCATCAAGTTGTTTATGAGGCACCCTATTCTGGATATAGGCTGCACAGTTTATAGCTTCGGCCCAGTACTTTGGTGGCAAAGTCTTAGCCTCCATCATGCATGTTGCCATCTCTTTCAATGATATGTTCTTCCTCTTAGCAACACCATTTTGCTGTGGTGTGTAAGGGATAGAATGATGCATCTGAATACTTTCATCTACACAATATTGAATAAACTTAGACTTGACATACTCACCACCATTGTCAGATCTGAGGACCTTGAGTTTCCTCCCAGACTGGTTTTCAACCAAAGCCTTAAAGGCTGGCTTTGAAGAGGCCAAAAACTTCAGACTTGTGTTTCAGGAAGTAAACCCAGCAATACCTGGAAAAGTAATCTATGAAAGTCAATGCAAATTTGGCCGGACTCATGGACATATGAGGGAATGGGCCAGCAACATCACTATGGATCAACTCAAGAGGTGCAGAGGTTCTCTCATGACTAGCTCTCTCAAATTTATGCTCTGGGTGTTTTCCTAGGATGCAACCTTGACAGAATTTTTTGGAAAATTTAATCTTTAGTAACCCTATGACCATTTCTTTTTCACTAAGATCAGAAAGATACTTGTAATTTAGGTGGCCAAATATTTCATGCCAAATCTTGCTTGCCTCATTATCATGAATCAGAAGAGCAAAGGGGTCTGAGTAGCGTAGGAAGTGTGAGAACATGTATACCTTCAAAGTATGATTTGCAACTCCTTTTGCAATGAATTTACCACTTGTGATCTCTGTGATCTCAACTTCATGAGGGGAGAATATGACCTTCTTTGGAGACCCTGTGTGGGTCATTTGATACCACTGATAAGAGGTTAGAGGCAAGACTTGGAACGTACAACACATTGCTAAACTTACCATGATCAAGATCAATCCTCCCTTTGCCCAAAATTTCAGTGAGAGAGTCATATCCCAGTACTATTGGTGGACCTTTCGACATGTCAAGTGAGGTGAATGCCTCCTTGGTTGAAACCATATGTCTTGAAGCTCCAGAATCAATGATGAAACTAGGTGAGCTTGATGTGCCAGCAACCAATGCATGAACTCTCTCTCTGTCTTTTGAACTTGATCCTCCTTCCCTCTTCTTTGCACTATCTGGAAGGGAGATGCCATTCTTCTCCAGGAGTTGGGTCAGAATGTCTATTTTCTTCTTCATTTAAGAGCTCTCAAAATGATTGCCCTTACTATAGTATTCCCACTTGCTCATTTCTCCTTTGTTCTTCTTCTTCTGGTAGTTCTTCTTGGAACCTTGAGCCTCCTCCAGAGACTTGTTCTTGTCTCTCTTTTGCTTAGGTGGATTTTTAGCTTTCTTCTTGCTTTTTGAATCCACCCTCAAATCTCCAACAACCAGAGCTTGGTCTTTGGATGGTTTGATGGTGCCCATCATCACCAATTTATCTTGTTCTTGTGTGAGAGATTCCATGAAATATGCAAGGCTAGGCATCTTCCAGGTTCGAGCTGTCAACTTTTTGGCATAGAAGGTTGAAACAAACAATGAATAGTCAGGGCCAAGCTTCAAGAGTATGGAAAAGACCAGCTGATCATCCTTCTTTTTGATCCCACATTGTTTTAGCTACAAAACAAGTGCTTTGATCTTGGAAAAATAGAGTTGCAGGGATTCAAAGCTATTGGGACTCAGGGAGACCAGTTCATTTTCAATTTGATGTCCCCTCATCTCATCTATCTTTCAAAAAATATCAACAAGCTTCTCCGATACTTCATTCGGTGATGTCAATCCATCAAGATGGAAAAGGAGGTTTCTGGATATACTCAGACACAGGAGACCATAGGCCTCATCCCTCCTATTGTGTCGTTTTATCTTCTCTGCAGCTGCATTGGGCTCTGCTTCTATTTCCATAGTCACTCTGTAGAGGCCTTTCACTCTCAACAGTATCTCCATCTCTGCTTTCCATTCAAAGAAATTAAATCGAGTCAAGATGATCTTCTGAGATGGATCCATAGCTTAGAAATTGTCCCGTCAGTTAGCAGAATGCTCCCAGTCAATGATGTCGAACCTACAAAACAAATTGGAAGGAGAGAAATCGATCTAAAAAGGCTCTGATACCATGTGGAAATTGAACCCAGGTGTTAGAACAATTACACTCACAACAATTGCCAATTACACATGCAAATTACTCATAGAGGAGACTGAATAATGGAGCAAAACACTAATCTGTATTGAATAAGTATACAATAGCCAACCTTGTGAAGTCATAGGCTACCACAATAAAATAATTACGTGAGGGTTTCGAATGCATGAATATGCCATTCGAATCTAGTCAAAAGAAGGCTTACTAAATCTAAGCAAATCCCCCATAGGTGCATAAAGCAATTTCCAAAACTATCTAGTAGCTCACGAATTGGAAAAATAAATTAGGCAAGCTAATAGTGGATGGAAGGACAACTCATACATGATTTTCATAGGAGAAAAGAGTGGAGTATGTGGAGGACAAAAAACAAGTTAACTTCACCTAGTCAAACTTTCCCAATTTCCTTAAAACACTGAAAAAGTAGGCAATAAAGCATAAAAAGTAGACATGTGGTAGGGAGGCCAGGAATAAAGTAGATTTGATTCCAAGAGGTTTCCCAAGCACTCCAAGACTCAAAATTAGCAAGTTTGACCACTATGGATGTGTAGATGACAACTTGCATAAGGTGGAATATGGAAACTAGGAAAATAAGACAAAAATAGATTAATTAATGTCTAAGGTAGCTAACTATGGGTTGATTATTCTAACACACAAACATACACACTCCTAACACCTCTCTCTCACACCTAAAACCTCTCTCTCTCCTCTCTCTCTCAATCCCAAACTCATCTAACTACACTTATCCCCTACCCCCTATCTTTTCCCCAACCCTCTCTCTCTCTCTCACAAACACCCATAAGTACCCCCTACCAATAACACCCATCCTCTCCCCCCAATTATTACTAACCCCCCTTCTCCTCTCCCTACCTATAAATCCCCTCCTAGTCCTCTATATCTCCCCCCCCTCTTCTCCATTACTAAATCCTTCTCCACTCTCTCACAATCCTGAGACACTAATAGCTAACATCCCCCTCCCCAACCCATAAAACCCACACATACAAAAATATGCACAGGTATCCCCCTAACTCTAACTCCCCTCTTCTTCC
>LPNX011174033.1:44447-110380 GCA_001517045.1 Pseudotsuga menziesii | reverse complement strand
GGGGGGGGGGGGGGGGGGGGGGGTGTGGTGCGTGAGAGGGAGGTGAAGAAGACCTGTGTTTTGAGAGAAATGTCTATACATTTTCCATAATGTCTACTTGTGCATTTTCCAAAAAAGAAATGACCCTCTGTGATTTTAATTGATCTCTGCAAAAGGTTGGACCAAGTTATGGCCTCGGGGTGAATTAGAAGGAGGTCATGGTTGGTGGATGCGCCTTGATAAGGTGAGTTGAGGCTCCCACATCCTAACCTCGACCGCGGACAAGCCACGTTCCAGCCATCATGTATCGCTACTGCAACTGAGCGACCGTTTTCATCTATCTCGGTGCCATCGAATTAAGGTAGGTAAGGCTCTGACGGTGTATCTGTTGATTGATGTTCAATTTATTGTGCTAACTTGAAAGGATCTGTAGAACTGAGATGTGTTCATAACCTAGGCTATGCTCAGTAGTTCAGCTTTCCCAGGAAACATAATTGAGAAAAATATTATTAGTTGAGCTCACAAGAAGATTCTCATTAGAGGAAATTTGCGGTCTAAAATGGGCCTTATAAGAAAACGTGCCAAAATAAGTTTTTATGAGTTGGAATTCAAGAACCAATATAATTTCAATAAAATAAGTCAACCATAATGGTTGAATTGACATATTTGTCATTAAAAAAAACTACTTTTTTTATTTGTATTTTCGACATATCTCCCTGTGTTTTTACTCAAATTTCGATCGGGAGATCTCGTTGGATGCGGAATTTGATTCCTCATCCAATGAGTACCCACACTGCATACTTTTGATGGACCTTGCTACCCCAAAAAAAAGAAATACCTGAAAAAATGTGATGATGACATCATCATCACGTTTTTTCAGGTATTTCTTGTTTTTGGGGTAGCGGGGTCTATCAAAAGTATACAGTGTGGGTACTCGTTGGATGCGGAATCAAATTTCGCATCCAACAAGCTCTCCCAATCGAAATTTGAGTAAAAACACAGGGAGATATGTCGAAAATACGAACACAAAAAGTAGTTTTTTTCTTTCTTCCTCCAAAATTAATCAATATTGTTTTATTATTTTAACTATTATTTTATTATTTTCCTTAGGAGGCCCATTTTAGACCCCAAAATTCCTCTAATGTTTATAAAATCAGTGTGTCATGCCATACTTTTCCTTTCTTAGCCTCAGACAGAACACATAATTTCAGCATTAAATTATGAGGAGATTATGAAAAATTATTTCAGTCAGTTATCAGAGATCATTGTCATTAGTTAGTTAATTGCTGAATTCTTTCGTTCTCCACTACCCAAATTTCACACCGATTGCTCTAATTACTGTCTTACCAGTTCACATGATATAAATTCCAAATGTTGTTCAGCATGACGTGAGGGATTCATGCTAATTTGCGCTGCTAGATTGGGGAGAAAAGGAAGGATAATTCTCGGACTCCCTGAATGGGCAAATTGGATTGTCAAAGGGAGGGTGATATCTGAAACAAAACCATAAACTGAACGCTTTACCTTTTTCTATTTTCTCCTAGGCTCTCTTGTAATTTCCATTCGAAGAGAGTGCTATCTGGGGAAAAAACCTCAACAACCTTTACCCATGTGGAAATTATGTAAAAAAGATGCTAATCTTCCTTGCCTCGGCTTTAGTTATGGGTACAACACCCCATATGACTCTTACTTCTTTAACAGGTATAACTATCTTGATGGTCTTGAAAATAAACCAAGTTGTGCATCCACAGGATGATGGTCAGTTTTGCTTGGTCGCATCTCTGTAGGGTTATTTTTCTGGTAGAAGACCTGATTTAAAATTTATAACAGATAGTCAAAAGAAAAATTGCGTTGATAATGTAACTTATGTCTTACTAGGCGCCAGACTCTAAAAAAGTGGAAAGATCAACACATCTTTTATGTTGTGGGATGTATAGTTTAAATCTTTGGACTTTGGTAATGAAAGAGGGAACTAAGCTTTGGTGGATGTAACCCCAAGTATGGGGTGAGCCACGTACATGGAGTTTCTATGTTTGCATTTTCCTTTTTTGTATTCGCTTTTATACTGTGATTTTATGGATATAAATTGTCATTTTATGTGTATTAATTTTGTATATGATCTCATTAGATAGTATCTTGTATGCTGCGAAGGATTGATATGCATAAATGATGAGGTGAGGTCTTGAAGTTCCACTTAAATTTGCATAAAGTATACGTTAGTGAAAAGGGAAACATCCTTTACAGTAAAGCATATTTCATTCTGTTTATCCTTGGGATTTTTGATCTATTACAGATTGACTTGTCAACTGTTATATGCTTGAATTGACATATTTTTGGATGGGATACTTCGTTATGTGTGGATGATATCAAATTCTTATCTGTTCGATTGACCCCTGCATTTTGACGGGATCAATTAAGTGTGTGCGGGGATAGTCTGAATGACTGGGATACATATATATTTTTGTTCATGTATGTGTTGTTAGCTATTCGTATGAGTGTTTTAGTATCTGATCAGACCTATGCATAATTCTTTATACCATATCATTTCTACAGCTATTTTTTTACACTTCAGGTAGGAGTTCTCATCTTTTTAAGTCTTGATAGTCTTGAAGTAGGGTGGACAATTACGATTCATCTCAAAGGTTTAATGAAATCAGAAAGTAAAATGACACTAGTGTCTGGATATGTCTTTCTCCTGGCCTATCTGTTTAGGGAAATCCTTCCACTATTGCTATTCATTAAAATGTTGCAAGGCGTCAAATTATGAAGTTAATATCTCCGATTATCTTTTCAAGAAGGGTTTATGATATAGCGAAGCTCATCGTAAGGCCCTCGCGAGCACCCTATTTTACACTAACATTCTGTATCTATTAAGCTTAGTGTAAATGAGGACATCGTTGAAGATAATATGAAATGGCCCTTCACGTGCACAATCTTGTTTCTTCCCTTTTGAAGGGGAAAACGTTTCGACACTGAATGGGTTGTAGTTCCAATCATTTATGAATACTAGATGATGCAAGTATATCCTGTATTGTTGGGATCTTTCTCAGTAACTATTGTTTTTTTGAGTATTTCTATTCAGTCGCTGAATAGAAATGGCGATTTTCTTTTTCCATTTCAGAAAATACCCTGTATTATATAGAAGTCCTCCTAGGTATCATTTTTGACAGATGGATGTTAGATTCTCTATGGGTAAATATTGAGTAGTTTGAAGAGATTAGAACATGCACACTTCACAAAATCCAGTAGCTTATTTTGGTATTGAGATCCTTTGGAATAGATCAATCCTTGATTACATTTGAATTACTCTTCCACAGAATGCATTTCAAACAGTACAATGTTTGAATACATGCTTTGAAATTTGTTTACTGCAATAGTTCCGAGAATTGTTTAAAAAAAATGAAATTTGTTGAGTTAGGGGACGTTACATATGGTATCAGAGCCTGAGTGACAACATCGGCCATATTTTGGGCTCAACATGACATTGGAGAACATGAACATGTTTAAGACTCACTAGCATAATGATTTTGTGGATGCATGGCAATGACCAACGAGGGAACTGAGTTATTCAAGCAGGCCTCAAGGATCGACAGAGGGGCAGCCATTGATGACAATGCAAGTGATGCATAGAACCTCATGCAAGCTCATGTGTCGTCTCATGGAGATCTCTCCTGCATCACTTGTTTCGATGCCCTATGGTTTTGTTACTGTGAGTAACCAAACCTCCTCCATCTGCGTTTGAACTTTTCCATATTGCAATTTGTCAAAGCATGAAGGCAGAGAATACTAAGCTTTATAACCCATTATTTGGATGTCATAAATACATATTCTACTATCAGTGAACAATATCAACTGATGTCCATTCTTTAATATGAAGGATTCCAAGCGTTCATTAGTTGGTTTTGCTCACCACTTGTTTGACATAATTACTAAATTGGATAAACAAATATTATTCGAGACTATGCCGGTTTCTGAAACACAGTTTTCACATTTAACTAGTGCAAACCATCTAAGCCCAAAGAGAAAACCCAGCTATTACCGAGTTTTGATATGCAGCTAGAGGTTGTGTATCTAAAATTCCAATATCTATTCGATTGGCTATTTGTGTGAACTCAAGATAGGCATCCTTGAGCTTCACAAACCTTGATTCACATCGGACCATTGTCTAGATGGGTCTATGTGAGTATCTATATTCCATTCACCCAAGATTCAATTTTTCGTCACACACATGGACACAAATATACAAAGAGTTGATGGATCACCACACACAACTTGTACTATAGAATGCATCTCAATCCTCTCAAAGGTGGATATTGTGAATATGAAATTAGAGTTAATATCCTTGAAATTTCTTGTTATCAAGTTCAATGTGTTAATTTGATGAGGTCTAAGTTACATACACAAACAAACAAGGTGTCTCATATAGCGAATATGAGGTTGATGGTAGCAAATGAAAAAGTAGAGCAGGTACAGATTTGCTACCAGTACTAGATCGAGTTGTTGACATGATAGAAAATTTGAAATTGCAGAATAGTTGATGTGAAAACCTCGATTATGTTATAAAATATAAAATGAAGGGTTGCTTCTTGCAATCAGTATAATTTAGCCTAGTTCAGATTTCATAGTAATTTCAAGATTGAGCCCAAGTGATATTATGTTCATAAATAGACAGTTTTATCCGTTTATATGAGTAACTTTAGGAAGTTCGATTTGAAAGTTGAAACCTTACAAATGCAATTGCTCAAGATTACGACAGAAGTCATGATTTATTTATCTAGAAGAAAGTAAAAAAAAAATCTGATTTAAACTTAATAGTAATACTTGGCAAGGAAGAACATTACTATTCTATGCAATTCCTCATAAAATAGGATCAAAGTTTACTGTTAGGGTTTTATTTGAAATCCATTGAATAATGAATGGGGTATAATGTTATCTGCTAACATTGCAGGTTATGGCATGAACTTTGTTAGTTGGAGTTGACTGTTAGAGTTTCATTTGAAATCCATTGAATAATGAATGGGGTATAATGTTATATGCTAACATTGTTGGTTATGCCAGGAACTCTGTTAGTCGGATTTGACTGTTAGAGTTTTATTTGAAATCCATTGAATAATGAAAGGGGTATAATGTTATATGCTAACATTGCAGGTTATGCCAGGAACTCTGTTAGTTGGAGTTGACTATTAGATTTATTTTTGAAATCCACTGAATAATGAATGGGGTATAATGTTATATGCTAACATTGCAGGTTATGCTGGGAACTCTGTTAGTCGAAGTTGACTGTTAGAAAGAAATTTATTCGCTGACTAAAAATAATGAGGTTAAGTATGGGCGATGTTTTACTTATTATAATTGTCAAATCTCAAGGTTTATATTAACCGTGGGAGATGTTGTTTACATACTAACACTGCAGGCTTCACCAAGATAATGATTGTTGCTACAATCACTGTACACTAGGGTATATAAATCCTCCTGCATATATAAGTTTGCGTTCAATTGATAAGTAAGGCTCGTAAATTTTCTAGATGAGCTAGAGGGTTATAAAACTCATGACTGATGATTAAAATTTCTGCGACTTATTAAATTCTAATGAATAATTACTGAAATTTTGGTTTATCAATAGATGCTTTGACTAACCATGTAGGTGACTCATGGATGGGGAAAATGAGAGTAAATTCATGCAAAACACCAAGGAGTGTGCATTATGAATAGTCAAAGTTGAAACTTATACTAAATATGAACAAGGAAAAATTGAATGCTAAAGGAGCACAGTGGTGTTAGGCAAGTGATTGCCGCAAGAGCACAATGGTGTTAGGCAAGTGATTTCCGCGTGAGAACAATGGTGTTAGGAAAGTGTTGAGGCCTGGAAATTCACAGGAAACAATAGCAAGGGATTCTCCCCAGTCAATTTTCCCAACTAGCCCGTGACTGTTTAGTGTAGGGAATCCGTCCGGCTATCGTAGGTCAAGTAACAAAAGGGTTTACCGGTTGGGGCCCGGTCCACCGTGTATGCTTTGTATTTTAAATTAAGATATGATATGCACGTGCCTAATTGACAATGCAGGGTGATAAAGGATGCAATAAGTATTCACAACGTGATGCGTAGGTTCTTACCTCTTGTCTTAGAACTCACAAGCACATAAATCCCAGAAATAGTAATAAAGTAAAACTAACTAAGCTATCTCTGGAGGGCTGGATATTAATTCATGCGTAATGCACTATTGACCATGTGTTGTGGCAAATCGTAGATAGCTGTTCTTATAACCAAACATATAAACATGAATAAAGTATACATGATAAGATAGCTCATCAATAGTTAAAACTCCCATTACTCATAGTGGAAAACATCATAAAGAAAAACTAAAGAACATTCAGACAAGAACATAGGTTTAGGAAGTTAGAACGCTCTCACAGTTAATGAAACTCAGTTGAAAACGAAATAGTTCCCATTCAACATTGCTCATTTAATCACATTGATACATTCCACATAGCTCTTTCTCCAATAGGCAAAATTTGCAATATCTGGTTGTAAAACGAAATAGTTCCTCTTACAAGCAATAGTTTACAAGTTTCTCCAGGGGTAAAAGCCCCTGCCAGTTCTAACTTTCTAATATTTAAACTAAAACCGTAGACCGCTTGGGCTGCCCCCCAATGTGTGACCTTTCAGCTCCCCCAAAGTTTCATATCCCTCTTCTTATCCTTTCTGCATGCACTCATGATCCGTTGAGTAACTGACAGATCCTTCAGGTCTCCGCCTTTGTTGCTTTTGATTTTTCCTTCTACTTTGCTTGCGTTCCTTGAGATCCTGTCAGTTTCAGTTCAACCTTCACCCCGCGGTAGTTGGAATAGTCTCTTAGATGCTCCTACAATTAAACAACAACTAACATTCATTGGGACTGTATTTTCAAGAAAATCAAACCACGTTAAATTATATCAACCACAATGGCTAAGTAGCAAGAAAGGTCATGCGCTGCATTACTGTTATGAAACTTAACAAGTACTGAAACCACTATCTTGTCTACCTACGGGTTCGAAAGAAATCACCAACGACAGGAAACAAAGAACTCATTAGTGGCTTAGAACGTTAACATTGGCAGGGTAGACCTATTCACAGCCGCATAGGCAGGTCTTAACAAGTGATGGGTACTGCAAAAACCTTTAAGCACATCGGAGTCAGAAGAGTTAAGACCTCAGCTGTGGGCGGGAAAACTTCCAATTAAAAATCGGAAGGACATTGACATCGGAAACCAAAAGCTTTTCCCAGCAGCAACGATGGAAGAGAAAAAGGCTATAGACATGCGACTAGAAATTGACACGCATCGGGGGGCGGAGTGCTTACATTTCGGGTAGCTAGCCTCTTTGGGAGCCGCAACGGCAGAAGACAAACATACAACAACTTCCGATCAAACATAATTTGACGCTCGTTCAATAAAAAATAAGTATTCAGAACAACTTTAAAATTCAGTAATGGTCAAAAAACCTGTTTCACCTTTGAAATAGTGGCCTTTCAAAGAACAATTGATTTGATCGACTAGAAAAACTAAACTCACAATCTGCGACCCAGAACAATTTTCAAACACAAGCAACTTCCAAAAACAAGACGAGATTTAATCTTCAAAAATCATTCAAAATTAAAGCATGACCAAAAAATTTCATGGATCCATACGATTCAAAGCAACATTAAATCATGAGGGGGACCAAAATTTGAAAAAAATTGGGGAAATCAGTTGCAATGGCAACAATTGGCGATTACCTGGTGAACCTAGATCTCTGAGCGATCATTCTTTGAGTGATAGACTGTTCAACAACAAGCGAACTCATTGAATTCTTCCAGCTATCTGGATTTCTCAAATGGCAAATGTATGTACCTTTAATCATTGATGATAGTCCGATTTGGGAGAGTGGAAACCAGGATTCCCAAGTCAAGATAACTCTTTTAAGGCCGAAAGATGAATTTCATTGTTACTTTTGTCTTCAGGTAATTGCCAACTTGGACACCACATGATTGTAGCATATGGTAAACAAAAATATTCATTTGTTCCTCATTCCCATGCCATTTTAGCACTTTTGTGCTTTTGGAATTTGGTCCTTTTCATATGAGTCCTCCTGCATGCCTTTCTTTCTAAATTTTAATTTAGGCTCCTCTATCCCAAGTGTCCTTTTGTGTGAGAGGCGTATTCACATTTCAGTTCATGGATGGAGAGGAACTCTTGGTGATTTATTACTTATGGGTTCAGCATTTGCTTTGATATATAATGCTTTCATAAGAGTTTTTTGACTCTTATCTGCCTTTTGGCATTCATTTCTTGGCATGGGATCATTTATATCTAATATACTGTTTACCTAGCTTCTTCCCATGGGCCCTTGGCTGTCATCCCCTAAGACATTTTAAATGTGACATGGATGGAGCCTCAAAATAGTATTCCAGACCCTTTGACTCTGGTTTATTTCACAGGGGCTAAGCAGGACTTCAATGCGTACATAGCTATTTGAGAAAACTGCTAAACTGGAAGAAGTTCTTTTAGACAAATAGCAATACATAGTCTCATACCCAAGAACTTTAATCATTCCAAAATTCTAATGTTCTCCATGCAACCACGGGTTTGCCTCCTTTATTGAAATCGGTAGCAAATTAAACTAAAACAAAACTAAACTTCATGACTCAAAAGACGACCAAGCCAAATTATTTATATACAAAATAGAAGAACACAAACGAAACTTACGAAAAATAAGGCTTGAGAACTAATCCATTTACTGGTAAGTTCTCTTCCCACCCTTGTAGATCTCGCAACTTATAAGTGGAAGGGCCAAGCTTTGCTGCAATCTGGAAAGGACCTACCCACAACTGCTGGAATTTCGTGTGTTTTTCTTTCTCATCATGGGGGTGGTCCTACTTGAGAACCAAATCTCCCACTTCAAAGTCTTTTGTTCCTGCCTTGTGTTTGTCGAACCATCTCTTTATTACCTTTTATTATCGCTTAAAGCGCTCTCTGGCCTTAGATCGAGCCTCTTCTACTTTCAGAAGATTATATATCCTCATTTGCAAGACTTCATTCTCCGGCCCTCTATACTCTTGAGCTATTAGAGAAGAGGGTAGCATGATATTGGGGAGGAGAATGGCTTCTTTACCATACATAAGGGTATATGGTGACACTCTTATCGAAGACTTAGGGGTGACTCTATCAGCCCAAAGGGCGTTTGGTAGCGCTGAGTGCCAACTCCTCTGGTTTTCTATCACAGTCTTCTTTAAAATTCTAATCAGATTTTTGTTAGAAGACACAGCCAAGCCATTTCCTTGTGGATAGTAATTAGAAAAATAATGCAACTTTATTCCTTTCTCATGAGAAAAAGAAGTTAATTTAATAAATGAAAAGTAAGTAGCATTATCAAATACTAACGAAAATGGAACTCCAAACCTGTTCATAATATGGTCTTACAGGAAGCTGATGACCGCGTCCTGATTTATTTTGCGTAGAGGGATGGCTTCGACCTAGCGAGTGAAGTAATCGGTTGCGTTCAGAATGTACTTATGTTGAAGGGAAGAGTTTGGCTTTATGTCCCCAATAATATCCAACCCCCACTGCTCGAACGGCTCCGTGATCATCACCGGCTTCAATGGTGTGGCTGCTTTAGATTGTCTCCCACCACACCTTTGACAAATGTCGCACTTCCTGACATGGGCGTGTGCATCTTTGAAAAGCGTGGGCCAATAGTAACCTACTCTGAGAATTTTGTGTGCTGTAGTATCTCCTAAAAAATCCCCCCCAGTAGGCCCATCATGCAAATCTGTCATTACTTTCATCACGTCTTCTTTCTCTAAGCATCTAAGAAGAACTCTGTTGTAATTTTTTCGAAATAATATTCCTTCAACAATTTGATAGGAGGATGATTTGAGACGTAGCGCCCTTTTTTGCTTAGAATTCCAATGTTCTGGCAACAATCCTGCCTGAAGGTAATGCCCGAGGTCTCTATACCAAGACTCGGGGGCTGTGAACAAAGGACATACATCCATTAATTGTAATTCAGCCTCGTCTTCCCAGACGTGTTCGTCATTGTTTCCATTTTCAGTCATTAGTTTGCACAACCCTTGCCCTTTAACTATAGAAGCTGGCTTGAATTCGAGGTCATACTCTTGAAGAGCTATTACCCAATTAACCCTTCTTTCTCCTAACTCCTTCTGTACAAAAAGGGACCTCACAGCGGGGTGTGGGACGATCACCTTGGTGCGATTTTTTAATATGTAAAGCCTGAATTGTTTCACTACTTTTAATACTGCATAAGCTTGTTTATCAATATCTGGGTAATTTAATTTGGCCCCTTGTAGACCAGTGCTCATGAAAGATATTGGGAATTCATCCCCCCATCTTCCTTTTGAGTAAGCAAAGCTGCTAGCGAATCATCAGATGCAAAAGTATACAGAATAAAATCTTTATCAAAATCTGGGCTTTTTAGGGAGGGTGCATGTGCAACAACAATTTTAATCTTGTTGAATGCATTCTTTTCAATCTCAGTCCATTTGAAATGTGCATTTTTCTTCACCATTTGCTACAGAGGTTTGACAATCTGAGAAAAATCTAGCACAAATCTTCGCACAAAGTTTATCGTTCCCATAAATGATTGCATCCCGTTTTTATTATGGGGCAGGGGAATCTGTTCAATGGCCTTGATCCTTTTCGGATCTATAGATATTCCCTTCTTTGAAACTACGTGACCCAGCAACTTACCCTCCGTAACAACGAACACACACTTCTTGGGATTGAGGGAGATGCCATATTTTCGACAACGTTAAAAAATCCTCCTTAGATGAAACGCCTTTTCTCCTATCCTCTTTGAGAATATTGTAATATCATTGAGTTATATTACAACACTACGGCTAATCAAACCTTGGAAAGCTATGTCCATATCCCTATGGAACGTAGCTCCAACGTTTATAATCCCAAAGGGCATTCTTCGATAAGCGAAGGTTCCCCATCTGGTCCTGAATGTTGTCTTCAATCTGTCTTCTTTGGCTACTAATACTTGATTGTAGCCTGAGAATCCGTCTAATAAAGAAAATAATTCAGAACCTGAGACCATTTGTAGTAGTTGCTCCATGGGTGGAACGAGATAATTATTTTTGTCTGAAGCACGGTTTAAATTCTTGAAATCCACACATAGCCTGATTTCTCCATATTTTTTTCTCACTGGTACCAGATTTGAGACCCATTCAGAGTGTCTGACTTTAAAAATGATCCTAGCATCCAATAATTTTTAACTTCACTTTGGATCAGAGGTTCCAATTTGGGGTGCATTTTCCTCAGAGGTTGCTAATAAGGTTTGATGCCGGATTTGATGGGGATAACATGTTGGATGATGCTGCTGTCATATGTATTCAAATCTTTGTATGTCCAGGTGAAAACATCTTTATATTGATTAAAGAGACTGATGAACTTATCTCTTTCTGCTGGTGAACAACATTTGCCAAGATTCACATATTTAGGATTTGTCTCAGTCCCTAAATTTATCAACTTGAACTGTAGAGAGGAGTTGTGGGTCTTCACGTTTGCTGGTCTTCTAAATTTTTCATTTAGATCGAACATTCTTTCTAAGGTTCTCACTCCTTTAGGGATGAAATTATCATACTTCAGCTCGGCCTGATGCTCTTCATCATCTATAATTGCCCCTTTAAATACCTCATCATTTGATAAGCATTCTATAATCTGTTGATCATCATCTAACACTCATAAGTTGGTAATCATATTAGGGACCGAGGGCCTAAAAAGTAATTCAATGAAGCATCGATTATTAGTAGCTACA
Source organism: Pseudotsuga menziesii (assembly GCA_001517045.1). Classification (NCBI taxonomy): domain Eukaryota; kingdom Viridiplantae; phylum Streptophyta; class Pinopsida; order Pinales; family Pinaceae; genus Pseudotsuga; species Pseudotsuga menziesii. Next base: position 98,605 of record LPNX011174033.1, on the reverse strand, counting down.
AGCCTAGCAGCTGATGTGGCCAACAAGTCAGCTGCTGCATTTTTAAGTCTTGGAATTGATATAATATTAAATGCATCAAAACATTTGAGTAAATCCCATACCTCATTTTGATAGGCTTTTAAGTGAGGAGAAATACAGTGTATTTGATTCCGAATCTGTTTTACGATTATTTCAGAATCTCCAAAAACTTTCAGATTACTTACCTTTAATTCAATTGATTTCCTTAAACCTTGCACCAACGCTTCATATTCAGCTGTATTATTCGTACGTTCAAACTCTAATCCACATGAAATAAAATGTTTATTCTTCTCGGGGTCGATCAGGACACAACCGGCCCCTGACCCTTCTAACATCTTAGAGCCATCAAAAAACAATGTCCAAAAATCGCTAACTATTGCACACAAATCTACTCCTACTGCTAAGCTTACTATTTTACAGTCGATTTCATCAGCCTGTGAAAATCGAAGGAGATCAGGCTGGGCGTCTGGCGTGTTGCTGGCTTCTTCTACCTGGTAATTTCCTGGCTCCAATTCAATAAAATAATTTCCCAACACATAATCCAATAGTTCATTCTTTTCTTCAAGTTGGGTAACGTTGTATTTCATGTGGGGCTCCCTCAAAATATTAATTTGGTTTGGTCTTCCTTTATATGGTAGCCACAGATGCAACCAATCCGAGGAAAAATATCCATTTAGTTTTTCCGACCAGTCTCTACTCAGAACAAGACCATAAGCGTCTGGTATGTCGGCCACCACGATATCAATAACTTGGCATACTTTATCATTTGAAGACAGGCAGACTAGGACATCCTCCATTTCCCGAGTTACTTTCACATTCTTCATATCCAGCTGAACAACCCTCCACGTGGATGGCTTAGGCTTCCCATTTATCCTTTTGCAGACTGATATTGGCATGGCGTTAAGTGATGCCCCTGAGTCTATCAGACAATTATGTACATTGTGATTAAAAATGTCAAAAGTGAGGAGGAAAGGTGGATTCTTGTTCTTAGACTTACTTCCAATGTTGGTTTCTTCGATTTCTTCTTCCTCCTTGGGTCAATTGTCAGTGGGAAGCCTCTCATCCCATGCTTCAAGCACTTTCAAAATTCTATCTTTCTACTGTAGCACTTTACACATTTCAAATAGTGAGATATTCGTCTTTACCTTTTTTATATCTTCCACGATGTCATAATCCATTTGCGGTTCGGTGGGGTGCAGTTTATCAACATTCATTCTTTCTTCATTGGGCTTGGCAAACGTATCATTCTGCCTAGGATCTTGGTTGGTAATGGTGAATTTGGGAACTTTATCAGCCGAGGAATTATTTTGAAATTTCTTAACGTTTTTCTGAAGTCTTTTAATCTTTGGGAGCATGAGACTGTTTTATTTAGCCGACCCTTGGCTCCTTGTGGTTACGTTGGTTTCTATGACATCCTTGTATTCCAAATTCATTTCCTCCTCAGCATCGAATAACGAAAGAGAGTTCCACAGAGCCATGTTCTCTTCTTCTGGTTCTTTCGTTGACATGTTACTATCTTTTCTTTCTTCATCTCCATCTTCTATTAATTTAGAATCCAACAGCTGATTCATAACCAACATCATTGATTTTGTCCATTGGGGACAATTCTTTTCAGAGTGGGGTTGTTGGTGGAAAGTGCAAAAATTGTCCATTCCTACCTCTGTTAAATTCATAGATGCTTAATTGTGCGGAGGAGGTTGGGATTGATTGTTATCCTCCCTTTTCTCGTAATAGGGCTTGTAGAACTTTTGAGCTTCCTTTTCTTTTTCCAAGTCTATGATTCTGTTAGAAATCTTCTGCATCATTTTTGCCATACTTTTAACATCTGATGATTGCTCTTCCTTAGGTTTAGTAAACAACAAGGCTTTCCTTCCCACATTTTTCTCTCCTGACCGTTCGAGATAATCTTCGATACTTTCTCTTTCATCCTCTACCTTTTCTACCTCCTCATAAGTTTCTGCTAAAGTGGGTTTGGCCTTCATTTTGGCGAACATGGCCAGCTTAGGTCCTAAATCTGAAGTATAATATTCAATCAGGACTTTATCCAAAGGTCTGTTAGTTTCAAAAAAAATTCTTGAGGTACGCTGCAAATCTTTGAGTGAAGTTGTTCACCTTCTCCTTTCTTTCTTTCTTTAAGGCGCATAGTCCTTTCATGAGGGATCCATGAGTTTTTTGAGTCGCATACTTACTTCTAAATATCTTTTCGAAGGTATCCCAATCAGGGATAGAGTTTGCAGGAAAACCAGAATACCATGATGCTGCAGCTCCTTTAAGGGTGTGCGGGAATAGTCTGCAAACTACATCCTCATACACCCCAGCCCTTAACCCTTCTATTGCCAAATAAAAACTTTGCAGGTGGTTGTGTACTAGTATCTTCTCACTTGGTTCAAATTTGGGCAGCATCTTTTCAAGGGATTGAGGTAAATCATGCAACGAAGGTGGTAGGTTTAAAGGTGATTTGGCTCTCCACGCAGGTGGTGGATTCGGTGGGTTGGGTGGTTGATTGGAGTTGATGCCTGCCATGAGTCTGTGTGGAGAGTGAGGAGGTGAGAAAACAAGAGTGTGAGAAGGAGAACTGTGAGGAGTATCTGGGCCTTCTTGATTCAAAGGCAGTACAACTTCCTGTAAGGCGGCTTCTACAAGTTCTTCCCAATCCTCAACTAGCACTAAGTCTTCCAATATAGGGCGATCCTTCCTTTTATATTCTCTTCTGGGAAATTCAAGGATGATCGGCAATCCTCCGATCTTCTTCACATATGCCCTAGTGTGTCTTCTCAAATTATTAACAACTTCATTGTCGACATAAAACAAATGTTCTCTACCCCTTTCTTCCGGAATTGGATTTTGAAACCCACTGCTTTCTGAACTGTTACCGGTGGAATAGTCTCAGGAAAACGAGATTCCACAGCCAGCCATGCACCGGTGGCCCTCCTTCTAGCACCAAAACACTATTGAGGCCTGGAAATTCACAGGCAACAACAGCAACGGATTTTCCCCAGTCAACGTTCCCAACTAGCCCGTGACTGTTTGGTGTAGGGAATCCGTCTGGTTTGCGGTCCAGCTACCGTAGGTCAAGTAACAAAAGGGTTTATCGGTTGCGGCCTGGTCCATCGTGTATGCTTTGTATTTTGACTTAAGATATGATATGCACATTCCTAATTAACAATGCAAGGTGATAAAGGATGCAAGGAGTATTCACAACGTGATGCACAGGTTCTTACCTCTCGTCTTAGAACTCACAAGCACCTAAATCCCAGAAACAGTAATAAAGTAAAACTAACCAAGCTATCTCTAGAGGGCTGGATATTAATTCATGAGTAATGCACTATTGTCCATGTGTTGTGGTAAATCGTAGATAGCTGTTCTTATAACCAAACATATAAACATGAATAAAGTATACATGATAAGATATCTCATCAACAGTTAAAAATCCCATTGCTCATAGTGGAAAACATCATAAAGAAAAACTAAAGAACATTCAGACAAGAACATAGGTTCAAGAAGTTAGAACTCTCTCATAGTTAATGAAACACAGTTGAAAACGAAATAGTTCCCATTCAACATCGCTCAGTTAATCACATTGATACATTTCACATATCACTTTCTCCAATAGGAAAAATTTGCAATATTTGGTTGTAAAATGAAATAGTTCCTCTTACAAGAAATAGTTTACAAGTTTCTCCAGGGGTAAAACACCCTGTCAGTTCTAACTTTCTAATATTTAAACTAAAACTATAGGCCGCTTGGGCTGCCCCCCAACGTGTGACCTTTCAGCTCCCCCAACATTTCATATCCCTCTTCTTATCCTTTCTGTGCGCACTCATGATCCGCTGAGTAACTGATAGATCCTCTAGGTCTCTGCCTTTATTGCTTTTGATTTTTCCTTCTACTTTGCTTGCGCTCCTTGAGATTCTGTCAGTGTCGGTTTGACCTTCGCCCTACAGTAGTCGGAACAGTCTCTTGGACGCTCCGACAATTAAACGACAACTAACATTCATTGGGATTGTATTTTCAAGAAAATCAAACCACGTTAAATTATATCAACCACAACAGCTAAGAAGCAAGAAAGGTCGTGTGCTGCATTACTGTTATGAAACTCGACAAGTGCTGACACCACTATCTCGTCTACCTACGGGTTCGAAAGAAATCACCAATGACAGGAAACAAAGAACTCATCGACGGCTTAGAATGCTAACATCGGGAGGGTATATCTATTCACAGCCGCATAGGCGGATCTTAACAGGCGATGGGTACTGCGAAAACCTTTAAGCACATCGGAGTCGAAAGAGTTAAGACCTAAGCTGTGGGCGGAAAAAATTCCAATTGGAAATCGGAAGGACATTGACATCAGAAACCAAAATCTTTTCCCAGCCACAACGACGGAAGAGAAAAAGGCTATAGACACGCAAGTAGAAATCGACATGCATCGGTGGGTGGAGTTCTTAAATTTTGGGTAGCTAGCTGCTTTGGGAGCCGCAACGGCGAAAGACAAACATACAAAAAATTCCGATCAAACATAATTTGATGCCCGTTCAATAGAAAATAATAAGTGTTCGAAACAACTTTAAAATTCAATAACGGTCAAAAAACCTGTTTAACCTCTGAAATAGTGGCCTTTCAAAGAACAATTGATCTGATCGACTAGCAAAACTAAACTCACAATCTGTGACCCACAACAATTTTCAAACACAAGCAACTTCTGAAAACAGGACGAGAGTTAATCTTCAAAAATCATTAAAAATTAAAGCATGACCAAACAAGTTCATGGATCCAGACGATTCAAAGAAACATTAAATCATGAGGGGGACCAAAATTTGAAATTTTTTGGGGAAAACAGTTGCAGCAGCAACAGAAAGTGAATGCCGTGTGAGCACATTTGTGTTAGGCATATATGCCGCAGGAGCACAATGGTGTTAGGAAAGCATTTGCCACATGAGCACATTGGTGTTAGGCATATGGTGTGGCAAGAATAAGACCTAGGTAAAACTAGACATCTGGAAGATAGGACGTTGTTTGATGTCACCAAGGAGGAAACTTTTAACTAGTGGTTAAAAAGGAAGAGTAACCTCAAGAATCGTTGTAAGTCCACACAAGAATGGAAAATGAAACTCAAGGGAGAGTTTGGAAATAAAATTAATGAACATAAAACACGTGAACACATTATTCCAAGTAATTAGACTGTTACATGCTTAAGGTGTAATGAGAAGAAAAGATTTCCTCAAGTCGAGGACGACAAAATTATCCAAAACACTAACACCCAAAGGGTAGTGAATATGTTTTATTGTTCAATAAACTGCATTATGAAAATAATTGGGTATCGGGATACCAATAAAAACTATCAAGTGTCCCATCAATTGCATATTATTACAATGCAAAAATAATCTATGGCTTCTGTTTAAGTTGAATTATAATTTTGAACATGATGTACTGAAGAAAATTGGGCTAGACCCGAACTTGTTGCAGCGAACTGCAGGTTTTGAATGACAGTGACTTGAGAAGTACCAAAGGAATCTCAGGGAGTTCAAAAGGAAGAGATGAAAAGAAGAAAAGATGACAAAATAGAAGAAGGAAAATTGGTCAATAAGAACGTTGAAACACCGAGGACGGTGTTATCTTAAGGGGGGAAGGATGTAATGTCCTGCTTGTTGTACCCTGAATACTTTTTAATTGTAAAAAAAAACGTTAATTCTAATTGTTCTGGTGAGGATCTCAAGTCCAAGGCCCCACCAGAAACAAGACCTAGAACTCAATATGAATTAGTTACCTAAAGGACGAGCTGAGGAGACCTAGTGCGTGGACGCAACTTAACGACAGGCAACTAAGCCCACAAGGGCTAAAGGAAAACAACTGAAAGAGCCATAAGTGTTAGCTTAGTCTTATTTATTGTTCGGAGTATGTTGATTTTAGAGAGAAGGTCCACCCTATAAGGGATTCCTACTTCATCGAAATTGTCCCAACTGAGATACCGTATCTTAGTTTCTTAATGAGCGAATTGTCAAGGGACTATAGGTCATAGTCTCCTTAAAAATAATAGGAAGGATACCACCATCAGCAAACCTTTTTCGATAAATATCATCTACATAGAATTGCATATATATATAAGTATAAGAGAACCAAGGGGTTGTAATTAAACCACCAAAGAAGATAAGGTTTAAAGGAAAACGATAGGTGGTTCCTTAGGAAGGGGCATCAAGCACCTCAGAAAAACAAAGAAAAGAAAAATATGACGATTTTCTTTGACAACCTAAGCCTTAGGTGTCATTCCAACACGAAATAAGTTCGGAATAAGACAATACCCAGTTAGAACGATAGATTTAGTCCTTTTAGACCTGCATCATTATTATTACAAATCCTATCATAAAGAAGGAAAATGATGCATTAAGTCTTTTATAAAAAGACATGAATTACTATTATATATAAAAGTTTATCATAATAAGAGGAAAATAGTGATGGACTAAATCTTCTATAAAAAGACATGAATGGATTATTACTATATAATTCTACTAAAGGAAAAAGAAAATAAAAACGATGAATTTAAGTCATCACTTTAACTTGTTACATTTTATAGTATATTGTATGAAAAGATAAAAGAAGAATAAATTCCTTCACTTTAAAGCATGAATTCTTACCTAATTATTAAAAATTGGTTAGACTCTCCTTTCCATTAGTACTTCAATCTTGGCTTGACAGCAGGAGGGGTTCGGCTGGGGAAAACGAATAAATTATCACTGCCCCGTGATAGCCGTGACCATTGTTTTAGTAACTATCTGTACATTTTCCCAAAATGTCTACTTGTGCATTTTCCATAAAAGAAATGACCCTCCGCAATTTCAATTGATCTCTGCAAAAGGTTGGATCAAGTTCTGGCCTCAGGGTGAATCAGAAGGAGGTCATCGTTGGTGGCTGCGCGTTGATAAGGTGAATTGAGGCTCCCACGTCCCAACCTCGACCGTGGACAGTCCACTTTCCAGCCATCATGTATTGTTGCTGCAACTGAGCAACTGTTTTCATCTATCTCGGTGCCATCGAATTAAGGGAGGTAAGGCTCTGGCGATGTATCTGTTGATTGATGTTTGATTTATTGTGCTAACTTGAAAGGATATGTAGAACTGAGATGTGTTCATAACCTAGGCTATGCTCGATAGTTCGGCTTTCCTAGGAAACATAATTGAGAAAAATATTATTAGTTGATCTCACAAGAATATTCTTTTATAAAATAAGCGTGTCGCGCCATACTTTTCCTTGCTCAGCCTCAAAGATCATTGTCATTAGTTAGTTAATCGCTGAAGTCTTTAGTTCTCCACTGCCCAACTTTCACACTGATTGCTCTAATTACTGGCTTACCAGTTCACATGATATAAATTCCAAATGTTGTTCAGCATGATGTGAAGGATTCATGCTATGAAGTTGCATTGCTAGATTGGGGAGAAAAGGAAGGATAATTCACGGACTCCCTGAATGAGCAAATCAGACTGTTAAAGGGAGGGCGATATCTGAAACAAAACCATAAACTGAACGCTTTACCTTTTTCTGTTTTCTCCTAGGCTCTCTTGTAATTGCCATTCGAAGAGAGCGCTATCTGGGGCAAAAGCCTCAACAACCTTTACCCATGTGGAAATTATGTAAAAAAGATGCTAATCTTCCTTGCCTCAACTTTAGTTGTGGGTACAACACCCCATCTGGCTCTTACTTCTTTAACAGGTATAACTATCTTGATGGGATTGATAATAAACTAGGTTGTGCATCCACATGACGATGGTTAGTTCTGCTTGGTCGCATCTCCGTAGGGTTCTTTTTGTGGTAGAAGACCTGATTTAAAATTTATAACAGAGGGTCAAAAGAAAAATTGTGTTGATAATGTAACTTCTGTCTGACTAGGCGCCAGACTCTTAAAAAGTGGAAAGATTAACACATCTTTTATGATGTGGGATGTATAGTTTAAATCTTTGGACTTTGGTAATGAAAGAGGGAACTAAGATTTGGTGGACGTAACCCCAAGTATGGGGTGAACCACGTACATGGAGTATCGATGTTTGCATTTGCATTTTTTGTATTCGCTTTTATACTGTGATTTTATGGATATAAATTGTGATTTTATTTGTATTAATTTTTTATATGATCTCATTAGATAGTATGTTGTATGTCGTGAAGGATTGATATGCATAAATGATGAGGTGAGGTCTTGAAGTTACACTTAAATTTGCATAAAGTATACGTTAGTGAAAACAAGAACATCCTTTATAGTAAAGCATATTTCATTTTGTTTATCCTTGGGATTTTTGATCTGTTACAGATTGACTTGTCAACTGTTATATGCTTGAATTGACATATTTTTGGATGGGATACTTCATTATGTGTGGATGATATCAAATTCTTATCTGTTCAATTGACCCCTTTATTTTGACGGGATCAATTAAGTGTGTGCGGGGATAGTCTGAATGACTGGGATACATATATATTTTTGTTCATGTATGTGTTGTTAGCTATTCGTATGAGTGTTTTAGTATCTGATCAGACCTATGCATCATTCTTTATACCATATCATTTCAACAGCTGTTTTTTTACGCTTCGGGTAGGAGTTCTCATCTTTTTAATTCTTGATAGTCTTGAAGTAGGGTGGACAATTACGATTCATCTCAAAGGTTTAATGAAATCAGGAAGTAAAATGACACTAGTGTCTGGATATGTCTTTCTCCTGGCCTATCTGTTTAGGGAAATCCTTCCACTATTGCTATTCATTAAAATGTTGCAAGGCGTCAAAATATGAAGTTAATATCTATGATTATCTTTTCAAGCAGGGTTTATGATATTGCAAAGCTCACCATAAGGCCCTCACGAGCACCCTATTTTACACTAACATTCTGTATCTATTAAGCTTAGTGTAAATGAGGACATCACTGAAGATAATATGAAATGACCCTTCGCGTGCACAATCCTGTTTCTTCCCTTTTGAAGGGGAAAACGTTTCGACACTGAATGGGTTGTAGTTCCAATAATTTATGAATACTAGATGATGCAAGTATATCCTGTATTGTTGGGATCTTTCTCAGTAACTATTGTTTGTTGAGTATTTCTATTCAGTCGCTGAATAGAAATGGCGATTTTCTTTTTCCTTTTCAGAAAATACCCTGTATTATATAGAAGTCCTCTTAGGTATGATTTTTGACAGATGGATATTAGATTCTCTATGGGTAAATATTGAGTAGTTTGAAGATATTAGAACATGCAAACTTCACAAACTCCAGTAGCTTATTTTGGTATTGAGATCCTTTGGAATAGATCAATCCTTGATTAAATTTGAATTACTCTTCCAAAGAATGCATTTCAACAGTACAATGTTTGAATACATGCTTTGAAATTTGTTTACTGCAATAGTTCCGAGAATTGTTTAAAAAAAAATGAAATTTGTTGAGTTGGGGGACGTTACATGTATCAGAGCCTGAGTGACAACACTTGGCCATATTTTGGGCTCAACATGACGTTGGAGAGCATGAACATGTTTAAGACTCACTAGCATAATGATTTTGTGGATGCATGGCAATGACCAACAAGGGAACTGAGTTATTCAAGCAGGCCTCAAGGATTGATGGAGGGGCAGCCATTGATGACAATGCAAGTGATGCACAGAACCTCATGCAAGCTCATGTGTCATCTCATGGAGATCTCTCTTGCATCACTTGTTTCGATGCCCTATGGTTTTGTTACTGTTTGTAACCAAACCTCCTCCATTTGCATTTGAACTTTTCCATATTGCAATTTGTCAAAGCATGAAGGCAGAGAATACTAAGCTTTATAACCCATTATTTGGATGTCATAAATACATATTCTACTATCAATGAACAATATCAACGGTTGTCCATTCTGTAATATGAAGGATTCCAAGCATTCATTAGTTAGTTTTGCTCACCGCTTGTTTGACAGAATTCCTAAATTGGCTAAACAAATATTGTTCAAGACTATGCTGGTTTCTGACACACAGTTTTCGCATTTAACTAGTGCAAACCATCTAAACCCAAAGAGAAAACCCAGTTATTACCAAGTTTTGATATGCAACTAGAGGTTGTGTATCTGAAATTCCAATATCTATTCGATTGGCTATTTGTGTGAACTCAAGATAGGCATCCGTGAGCTTCACAAACCTTGATTCACATCGGACCATTGTCTAGATGGGTCTGTGTGGGTATCTATATTCCATTCACCCAAGATTGAATTTTCCGTCACACACACGGACACAAATATACAAAGAGTTGATGGATCACCACACACAACTTGTACTGTAGAATGCATCTCACTCCTCTCAAAGGTGGATATTGTGAATATGAAATTAGAGTTGATATCCTTGAAATTTCTTGTTATCAAGTTCAATGTGTTGTTTTGATCAGGTCTAGGTTACATACAAAAACAAACAAGGTGTCTCATATATTGAATATGAGGTTTATGGTAGCAAATGAAAAAGCAGAGCAGGTACAGATTTGCTACTAGTACTGGATCGAGTTGTTGACATGATAGAAAATTTGAAATTGCAGAATAGTTGATGTGAAAGCCTATATTATGTTATAAAATAGAAAATGAAGGGTTGCTTCCTACAGTGAGTATAATTTAGCCTAGTTCAGATTTCATAGTAATTTCAAGATTGAGCCCAAGTGATATTATGTTCATACATAGAGAGTTTTATCCATTTATATGAGTAACTTTAGGAAGTTGGATTTGAAAGATGAAACCTTACAAATGCAAATGCCCAAGATTAGGATAGAAGTCATGATTTATTTAGCTAGAAGAAAGTAAAAAAAAAATCTGATTTAAACTTAATAGTAATACTTGGCAAGAAACAACATTACTATTCTCTGCACTTCCTCATAAAACAGTATCAAAGTTGACTGTTAGGGTTTTATTTGAAATCCATTGAATAATGAATGGGGTATAATGTTATATGCTAACATTGAAGGTTATGCCAGCAACTCTGTTAGTCATAGTTGACTGTTAGAGTTTCATTTGAAATCTATTGAATAATGAATGGGGTATAATGTTATATGCTAACATTGCAGGTTATGCCAGGAACTCTGTTAGTCGGAGTTGACTGTTAGAGTTTTATTTGAAATCCATTGAATAATGAATGAGGTATAATGTTATATGCTAACATTGTAGGTTATGCCATGAAATTCTGTTAGTCGGATTTGACTGTTAGATTTATTTTTGAAATCCATTGAATAATGAATGGGGTATAATGTTATATGCTAACATTGCAGGTTATGCTCGGAACTCTGTTAGTCGAAGTTGACTGTTAGAAAGAAATTTATTCATTGACCGGAAATAATGAGATTAAGTATGGTTGATGTTTTACTTATTATAATTGTCGAATCTCAAGGTTTATATTAACCGTGGGAGATGTTGTTTACATACTAACACTGCAGGCTTCACCAAGATAATGACTGTTGCTACAATCGCCGTACACTATGGTATATAAATTCGCCTGCGTATATAAGTTTGCATTCAATTGATAAGTAAGGAGTAACTTTTCTAGATGAGCTAGAGGGTTATAAAACTCATGATTGATGATTAAAATTTCTGCGACTTATAAAATTCTAATGAATAATTACTGAAATTTTGGTTTATCAATAGATTCTTTGACTAACCGTGTAGCCGAATCACGGATGGGGACAATGAGAGTGAAGTCATGAAAAACACCAAGGAGTGTGTGTTGTGAATAGTCAAAGTTGAAACTTATACTAAATATGAACAAGGAAAAATTTAATTCTAAAGGAGCACAATGGTATTAGGCAAGTGATTGCCGCAAGAGCACAATGGTGTTAGGCAAGTGATTGTCGGGTGAGCACATTGGTGTTAGGAAAGTGAATACCGCGCGATCACATTGGTGTTAGGCATATATGCCGTAGGAGTACAATGGTGTTAGGCAAGCAATTTCCGCATGAGCACATTGGTGTTAGGCATATGGTGTGGCAAGAATAAGACCTAGGCAAAAATAGACATCTAGAAGACAGGACGTTGTTTGATGTCACTGAGGAGGAAAATTTTAACTAGTGGTTAAAAAGGAAGAGTAACCTAAAGAATCGTTGTAAGTCCACATGAGAATGGAAAATGAAACTCAAGGGAGAGTTTGGAAAGAAAATTAATGAACATAGAACACGTTAACAAATTCATCCAAGTAATTAGATTGTTACATGCTTAAGGTGTAATGAGAAGAAAATATTTCCTCAATTCGAGGACGACAAAATTATCCAAAACACTAACACCCAAAGGGTAGTGAATATGTTTTATTGTTCAATAAACTACATTATGAAAATAATTGGGTATCGGGATACAAATAAAAAATATCAAGTGTCCCATCAATTGCATATTATTACAATGCAAAAATAATCTATGGCTTTTGTTTAAGTTGAATTATAATTTTGAACATGATGTACTGAAGAAAATTGGGCTAGACCCGAACTTGTTGCAGGGAACTACAGGTTTTGAACAATAGTGACTTGAGAAGTACCAAAAAAATATCAGGGAGTTCGGAACGAAGAGATGAAAAGAAGAAAAGATGACAAAATAGAAGAAGTAAAATTGGTCAATAAGAACGTTGAAACACCGAGGACGGTGTTATCTTAAGGGGGGAAGGATGTGAAGTCCTGCTTGTTGTACCCTGAATACTTTGTAATTGTAAAAAAAAATGTTAATTGTAATTGTTCTGGTGAGGAGCTCAAGGCCAAGGACCCACCAAAAATAAGACCTAGAACTCAATATGAATTAGTTACCTAAAGGACGAGCTGAGGAGACCTAGTGCGTGGACGCAACTTAAAGACGGGAAACCCTAGCCTACAAGGGTGAAAGGCGAACAACTGAAAGAGCCATAAGTGTTAGCTTAGTCTTATTTATTGTTCAGAGTATGTCAGTTTTAGAGATAAGGTCCACCCTATAAGGGATTCCTACTTCGCCGAAATTGTCCCAACTAGGATACCATATCTTAGTTTCTTAATCTTATTTCAATTCAAGCCTAGATAGAGGGAGTGAAATCATATTTTGGCAACACAAAAGAGAAAGAGTTGAAATGAGGAAAAAGGCAGCTTAAGGAGCGAATTGTCAAGGGACTATAGGTCATAGTCTCCTTAAAAAAATAATAGGAAGGATAACACCATCAGCATACCTTTTTCGATAAATATCATCTACCTAGACTTATATATATATATATATATATATATATAAGAAAACCAAGGGGTTGTAATTAAACCACCAAAGAAGATAAGGTTTAAAGGCAAACGATAGGTGGTTCCTTAGGAAGGGGCATCAAGCACCTCAGAAAAACAAAGAAAAGAAAAATATGATGATTTTATTTGACAACCTAAGCCTTAGGTGTCATTCCAAGAAGAAATAAGTTCGGAACAAGAAAAGACCCAGTTAGAACGATAGATTTAGTCCTTTTAGACCTGAATCTTTATTATTACAAAGCCTATCATAAAGAAGGAAAATGATGCATTAAGTATTTTATAAAAAGACATGAATTACTATTATTTATAAACGTTTATCATAAGAAGAGGAAAATAGTGATGGACTAAATCTTATATAAAAAGACATGAATGGATTATTACTATATAATTCTACTAAAGGAAAAAGAAAATAAAAATGATGAATTTAAGTCATCACTTTAACTTGTTACATTTTATAGTATATTGTATGAAAAGGTAAAACAAGAATAAATTCCTTCACTTTAAAGCATGAATTCTTACCTAATTATTAAAAATTGGTTAGACTCTCCTTTCCATTAGTACTTCAATCTTGGCTTGACAGCAGGAGGGGTTCGGCTGGGGAAAACGAATAAATTATCACTACCCCATGACAACCATGACCATTGTTTTAGCACATAAATGGTCACCAGGAATCATGGGAGTGGTTACCGTAAAATCCTCCTTGACAGTTGCAATGGATAGGCTATGTTTAGAAAATATGGCCAGGGCAAGTGGAAAAACCTCGTATTATACATTAAATGGGTAATAAGTATATATGTTGGAGATGGACAACAATTCCGGGGGGGTGCGTGAGAGGAGGTGAAGCAGACATGTGTTTTGAGAAAACTGTCTATACATTTTCCAGAATGTGTACTTGTGTATTTTCCAGAAAATAAATGACCCTTCGTGATTTTAATTGATCTCTGCAAAAGGTTGGACCAAGTTCTGGCCTCGGGGTGAATCAAAAGGAGGTCATGGTTGGTGGCTGCGCCTTGATAAGCTGAATTGAGGCTCGCACATCTTGACCTTGACCATGGACAAGCCACGTTCCAGCCATCATGTATCACTGTTGCAACTGAGCGACCGTTTTCATCTATCTCGGTGCCATCGAATTAAGGGAGGTAAGGCTCTGACAGTGTATCTGTTGATTGATGTTTGATTGATTATGCTAACATGAAAGGATTTGTAGAACTGAGATGTGTTCATAACCTAGGATATGCTCGGTAGTTCGGCTTTCCCAGGAAACATAATTGAGAAAAATATTATTAGTTGAGCTCACAAGAAGATTCTTTTAGAAAATCAGCGTGTCGCGCCATACTTTTCCTTGCTCATCCTCAGACATAACACCTAATTTCAGCATTAAATTATGAGGAGATTATGAAAAATTATTTCAGTCAGTTATCAGAGATCATTGTCATTAGTTAGTTAATCATTGAAGTCTTTAGTTCTCCACTGCCCAACTTTCACACCGATTGCTCTAATTACTAGCTTACCAGTTCACATGATATAAATTCCAAATGTTGTTCAGCATGACGTGAGGGAATCATGCTATGAAGTTGCACTGCTAGATTGGGGATAGAAGGAAGGATAATTCTCGGACTCCCTAAATGAGCAAATCAAACTGTTAAAGGGAGGGAGATATCTGAAACAAAACCATAAACTGAACGCTTTACCTTTTTCTGTTTTCTCCTAGGCTCTCTTGTAATTGCCATTTGAAGAGAGCGCTATCTGGGGAAAAAACCTCAACAACCTTTACCCATGTGGAAATTATGTAAAAAAGACGCTAATCTTCCATACCTTGGCTTTAGTTCTAGGTACAACACCCCATATGACTCTTACTTCTTTAACAGGTATAACTATCTTGATGGGATTGAAAATAAACCAGGTTGTGCATCCACAGGATGATGGTCAGTTCTGCTTGGTCGCATCTCTGTAGAGTTGTTTTTGTGGAAGAATACCTGATTTAAAATTTATAACAGAGGGTCAAAAGAAAAAATGCGTTGATAATGTAACTTCTGTCTGACTAGGCACCGGACTGTGAAAAAGTGGAAAGACTAACACATCTTTTATGATGTGGGATGTATATTTTAAATCTTTGGACTTTGGTAATGAAAGAGGGAACTAAGCTTTGGTGGACGTAACCCCAAGTATGGGGTGAACCACGTACATGGAGTCTCTATGTTTGCATTTGCCTTTTTCGTATTCACTTTTATACTGTGATTTTATGGATATAAATTGTGATTTTATGTGTATTAATTTTGTATATGATCTCATTAGATAGTATCTTGTATGCCGTGAAGGATTGATATGCATAAATGATGAGGTGAGGTCTTTAAGTTCCACTTAAATTTGCATAAAGCATACGTTAGTGAAAAGGGCAACATCCTTTACAGTAAAGCATATTTCATTTTGTTTATCCTTGGGATTTTTGATCTGTTACAGATTGACTTCTCAACTGTTATATGCTTGAATTGACATATTTTTGGATGGGATATTTCATTATGTGTGGATGATATCAAATTCTTATCTGTTCGATTGACCCCTTTATTTTGATGGGATCAATTAAGTGTGTGCGGGGATAGTCTGAATGACTGGGATACATATATATTTTTGTTTGTGTATGTGTTGTTAGCTATTCGTATGAGTGTTTTAGTATCTGATCAGACCTATCTATCATTCTTTATACCATATCATTTCAACAACTATTTCTTTACGCTTCAGGTAGGAGTTCTCATCTTTTTAAGTCTTGACAGTCTTGAAGTAGGGTGGACAATTACGATTGATCTCAAAGGTTTAATGAAATCAGGAAGTAAAATGACACTAGTGTCTAAATATGTCTTTCTCCTGGCCTATCTGTTTAGGGAAATCCTTCCACTGTTGCTATTCATTAAAATGTTGCAAGGCGTCAAAATATGAAGTTAATATCTCTGATTATCTTTTCAAGCAGGGTTTATGATATTGCGAAGCTCACCGTAAGGCCCTCGCGAGCACCCTATTTTACACTAGCATTATGTATCTATTAAGTTTAGTGTAAATGAAGACATCGCTGAAGATAATATGAAACAACCCTTCCCGTGCACAATCCCGTTTCTTCCCTTTTGAAGGGGAAAATGTTTCGGCACTGAATGGGTTGTAGTTCCAATAATTTATGAATACTAGATGATGCAAGTATATCCTGTATTATTGGGATCTTTCTCAATAGCTATTGTTTTTTGAGTATTTCTATTCAGTCGCTGAATAGAAATGGCAATTTTCGTTTTCCTTTTCAGAAAATACCCTGTATTATATAGAAGTCCTCCTAGGTATGATTTTTGACAGATGGATGTTAGATTCTCTATGGGTAAAGATTGAGTAGTTTGAAGAGATTAGAACATGCACACTTCACAAACTCTAGTAGATTATTTTGGTATTGAGATCCTTTGGAATAGATCAATCCTCGATTACATTTGAATTACTCGTCGACAGAATGCGTTTTAAACAGTAAAATGTTTGAATACATGCTTTGAAATTTGTTTACTGCAATAGTTCCGAGAATTGTTTAAAAAAAATGAAATTTGTTGAGTTGGGGGACGTTACACTAGAGATAGGGGGTTTTGGGTCATTTTGGAAGCCCAAAAAGCATGTTGGGATATGTTGTTTTTTTTTCACCCATGAGCGTGAGAGTGCTCTGTCGTGCTGGGACAAGTGCACCATAGGATCTATGTCCACAACTAATAGGAGCGACTAAAATTGATGCTCTACACTGAAGAGACAAAGGCATTGTAGGCGCTCTATCTACATCTTGCAGAAGCGTCTCACGCTCTGTCTGTGCAGGAAAAAGGCATTGTAGTTAGGTTTTTTTCAAAAATTATCCCCTCTTATATATCAAAATCGTTTGTGATGTCTTGCAGGTGCAAAAATAATCCACGCCATTGTAATATGGAAAGAGCATGAGAATGTAACAACATATTTCCATGTTGTCAATTATGCGGCCACTGTAGAGGCCCTGCAAAATTGTGGGTTACTAAAATACTTCAGGGTGTTAGGAATGAAATCCTATATCTGTCTCTTGGAGTTTATCATCGACATGTGGGATCCCGAGTAGCAGCATTTTGTGGTCGGGGCTGACACACTGACCATTGACATTGAGGACATATACTTCTTGACTGGGTTGTCTTGGAGAGGTAGACAAGTGGTTATATCCGACCCACGGGGTGGTGATTTTTCCTTGGACCATATAATTAATAGTTATTTTGTGCTAGGGACGCATGCCTAATATGGGAATCTCCCTATCAAATTGATAGTGGACTGTTCTTTAAGGAAAGTTTTTTAACTATCGGGAAAGTTGTTGGGACTAGATACGCTCACCTTACTGCTAGGGCGCACATGCTATATTCCCTAGAGTCTATGACACCTACAATATTCAACTAGTGTGAGGGCATTCTAGTCATCCTGAAGGATCAACTGAATAAGAGAAAGTGAGGCCCGACTCAAACAATTGAGCTATGGAGTTGTGGTACACACCATATTTTGTAGGCATATTATGGGTTAGACAAACTGCACTTTATTTTCTTATTATCTTTTGAGCATATCTCCACTTAGTAAACTTTATTATGACATGATGGACCCAATTATATGATGTCACTATTATTATGATGTTACTATGTTTCATGATGTCACTAATATTATGATGTTACCATGTTTTATGATGTCACTGAGATTATGATGTTACTATGTCTATGATGTCACCATGATCATATTATTGTTATATGTATGTGGTTACCATGTCATGATTACCATAGGATTAATTTGTTTAATATTTTGGTTCTGTATATATTTTCATTATTGAGATGTGAATATATGATGTGGTACGTGGATACTCTATTATGATGAGATTGATTGAAGTATTCTATTGTTAGGATATTTAGACACTTAAGAGTTAGTTAAGATCAACTTGTGTAATATATCCGTTAGGTAAAGTGTGTTTCTTTAGTATGCATTAGTATGCATTTGTAAATATTCTAATTTGACGGTCACGATATGTTCTAGACATAAAGTGATCCAGCGGTTCATCTTCTCTTAGATCATACCTACCCTTGATATGTGGCTGAACACTCGATTTGTCCATGATCTCTATTTAAAGAGAATGGAGGGTCCTTGGTTAGTTGATTAATTATGAGAAGATCATTTGTAACTTTCTTTCTTTTGCATAATAAATTTCTCCAAGTAGCTATTTGGCTTGGGCCGTGGATTGTTTCCCTCTCGAGGTTTTTTTACCACATAAAAACATCGGTGTGTTGATCTATGATCTGTTTGTGTCAGTGGATTCTCTAGTTGTTTGGTCTTTTGGGAGTACCTTGTGTACGCGGTCATGGTATCAAAGCATTTATGAAGAGCCACTTATGGTTGTGATCTAGATCTTGAACTATTGTTGATGAAAATTTGAAAGGGCTTTTGGTTCAAGAATTCTTGTGCATTTGTGTCATGTGGGTGGTGTTATATTGCATCCAAAGCACCATTTTCATTGGGAAATAGTTTTCATTTCATCAAAACCCATTTCTGTTTGATCGAAAGCCACCCATTTCCATAGATATGAAGGTATAATGTTACATTGATGGTTTTGTTTTATTTATTTTATTAAAAAAAACTCTCATATTTTTATCAGTTTTATTATTAGATCTTTTTATGGTGTCGGATTGTTTCCTTCAATGTTTGCATATGTTCTTTGCCGTGCACCTTGCGTGATCGTGACAAATCAGAAACAAAAAGGGAAAGGTTTTTTCTCAGCTGCGTATGCTCTTAGCCATGCACCTTGTGTGATTGTGACGAATTAGAAACAGAGAGAAAACATAGAATTTTCAGGTAAGCTAACAAGATCTAACCCCGCAAGCACGAGAAAGATTTTTTTGTTTTTTGGTTTTCAATTTGTGGTGTGATTTGCAGGAAAAAGAAGAAAGCATGGAGATCGAGAGATAAGAGTAAAATAAAAAAATCCCCCCTTCCTCATTCCCTTCTTTTACGTACCTTTTAACTTAGCTCCCTTGGCCCAAAGTTGCTTTATTCCTTAATAGGTCTTGAGTTCAAGTCTTATTAAATTATTTTTTAAATAGTGCATGCAATTTCGTTTTTAAGTTACTTTATTGTAAAAGTGATTCTCACTTAAAAATAAAATAAAATAGAAAGTGAGTTGCTTAATTTTTTTGTTTATCGCCGCACTATTTAAAGTACCATTATTGTAAAAGTGAAAATCACTTATTTTATAAAAATGATCCACTTAAAGAAACTTTCTTGTAAAGTGATTGTCAAAGCTTCTTCTTGGGAAGAAGGGGATTCTTTGTCTTAGTTGGTCAACTTAATATCTACCATGTCACTATTGGGGACATCTTCAACATTTTCTTTGATCAAGCATAACTTCATCATACGGAATCAGTTTCCAGTGCCATTTTTTTTAAACAACCTGTTTTTTCGAGCTCTTTGCATCCAAACAATTAGTTTATGTTTTTTCAACCATTATTTTACACTATGGCCACCCCTTGTGATATTCTACTTACTAGTTCTAACTATTTCTCATGGAAATCTCATATGGAGGATGTTCTACGAAGTAGGGGACTTTTCAGAATTATCTCACAGAAAGAAACAGAACCCACTCATGATGATAAGAAAATAAAATGGGAAAATAGATGTGACGAAGCTCGTGGATTGATTGGGATGTCAATCTCTACTAGTTTGTGATTCCACATATCTGGAATTGATGAACCTCATAAAGCTTGGGAGAATTTGGAATTTGTGTTTGGTAAAAACAATGAAATTCAAGTTCACCAACTCAAAAATGAGTTGATTTCTTTAAATCCAAGTGATTTTTCATGCATTCAATATTATTTATCTATGTACAAAACTATTAGACTCTTATGTGAAGAATGCAAGATTAAAAGAGAAGACAAACAATGTATTTATCATATTCTTTCCAAACTTGGACCTACATGTTATTTTTTTGTATCTACGTTTTACTCCATGAAAGAATCCTTGACTACAACTAGATATCAAGAGCCTAGTCTTGAATCATTTTATGATTCCTTGATTAGAGAGCAAGATAAGCTCATACATCTTGGAATAATTAGGAATGCAGATACATCTGGGAAATCCTTTTATCCGGACAGAAAGAAAAGTCCAAGCATCCCAAGAAATAATTTTTTTGCAATAATAATCCAAACAAGGGTCCCAAACCCTCTCAGTCAGCTCCTTCCTTAAAAAATGACAAAGGATGGAAGCCAAAAGGAAAGAAGACTGAGCATCATTGCAACTTTTGTGGGAAATATAATTATGATGTATCTAAGTGTTTCAAGAAGATGGTATCCTTGGAAGCATCAATGAAGAAGCACCACATCAGCCTATATTTGTCTTCAAAAACTACCTCTTATGGACATGCACTTTGTGTGTCTCGTTACTCTTATACTGCATCTTCTTCTTCTTCTTTAATTGAATGGATCATTGGTTCTGGAGAATCTTATCATATGGCTAAGGACCAAGCCATATCTTCTACTATGCATGAATGTAACACCAAAAAAATATTTGTTGGTGATGACAGTTCTCTAAGTGTTGTAGGATCTCGAACAATTCTAGTAGAAAATGGTCACTTTAGCGATGTACTATGTGTTCCAAGAATTTCCTACAATTTGTTGTCAGTCTATCAAATCACTCATTTGGGTGAAGGTAAAACTGTATCGTTTACACCTCACCAAGTTGTATTCAAGGATTTTAAAGATCCTCAACATGTCCTAGCTACCAAAATAGTCAGTGATATTACCAGGTTGTACAAATTCAACAACTTTTGGTCATCACCTTTTCCTTCAGTTTTTGTTGCTCATAGTGATAACATGAGAAAACTTGGGTATGAGTGATTTGGTCACTAAAATTATCGTTCATTGCAACAACAATGTAAAGACAATATGGTGATTGATCTTTTGATGGTATCTTGTAGGGATGATGTTTGTTCTGGTTGTGTACTTGGAAAAAATCATCGAGATAGTTTTGACAAAAGTGCGTCTTGGCATGCCTCAGTTCCCTTGGAGCTTTTGCATAGTGACTTGTGTGGTCCTCTTCCATCTACTTCCTTTTATGGATTCAAATATTTATTAACATTCATTGATGATTACTCTAGAATCAATTGGGTTTATTTCCTAAAACTTAAGAGCGAAGTATTTAACATGTTCTTGGCCTACAAGGCCCTTGTTGAAAAATAATCTGGTCATCAAATCATTAAGTCACGATCTGACAATGGAGGAGAATATGTTAACAAAAAAATTACTACTTTCTTCACTGAACAAGAAATCCAACAACAACACACTATTCCATATACACCGCAACAAAATGGTGTAGGTGAATGAAAGAAACACCCTTTAAAAGAAATGGCTAACTGTATGATCCAATCTAAGGGACTAAGTCTTTAATTTTGTGCTGAGGCCATAAATTGTGCAAATTACATAGTTAACCAGACCCCCACTAAAACTTTACAAGGTATAACATTGGAAGAATCATGGATTAAAATTAAGCTAGATGTAAGTCACTTCCATGTGTTTGGTAGTGAAGCATGGGCTCACATTTCGGATGAAAAATGGAAAGCATTGCAGCCTAAAAGTGAAAAGTGCATATTTGTTGGATATTCTAAAGATGTAAAAGGTTATAGAATTCTTCAACCACATTCAAATGATGTAATCATTAGAAGAGATGTTAAATTTGATGAAAATATCTTGGCCTACAATCCTAACTCGACGGTTGTGCTATCTTTGTCGTGTGAGCTTGATTCAATGATTATTCCTTATTCTACTTCTAACTTCCATGATAGATTTCCAACTCCAATTTTTGATGATGACAGTGAGGATGGAAATCCACCTCCTCTTTCTCATATTCCTCTAGTTGCACTAGCACCATTTATTCCTCGATGTATCTTTTAAACATGTGAAGCAGCTAGTGATCTTGTCGGTGATCCTAGAGATCAATGTCAAACACATTCTCAGTTGCAGTGAGCCTCTTCTCTTTTGGCTCAAGTTTCTGAGAATCATGATCTAGAAACTTTTGTAGAAGCTTTAGGAAATCCATATTGGGATGGAGCTATGGATGAAGAATATCATTCCTTAATGGTGAATGATACTTGGTATCTTGTACCTCTTCCAAAAGGAAAAAAACTTGTCAGATGTAAATGGGTCTATAGAACTAAGTATGCATCAGATGGAATTGTTGAAAGACTTAAGGAAAGTTTAGTTTCCAAATTTTTTTCCCAAGTTGAAGGGATTGACTACAATGAAACCTTTTATCTTGTTGCAAAAATGAACTCCATCTACCTTGTTCTTTCCCTTGCAGCCTTACATAACTGGGAAGTCCATCAAATGGATGTCAAGTCTACATTATTACATGGTGATTTATAGGAGGAAATCTACATGGAACAACCTCCTGGATATGATTAGAATAACTCTAGCATTGTTTGTTGTCTTAAGAAATCCTTATATGGCCTTAAGAAATCTCCTAGAGTGTGGTATGCCAAAATGGATAGCTTTCTCCTTGACACTAGTTTTTCTCGATGCCATTCTGACCCCAATGTCTATACCAAGAAAGTAGGAAACCATCTCATCATACTTGTTGTTTATGTTGATGATCTTATCCTTACTTGTAATGACCCTAAGCTTTTAACCCATGTGAAATCCAGTATTAAGCAAAAATTTTAAATGTTAGACTTAGGACATTTGAATTTATTTCTTAGTCTCCAAGTCTTACAAACCAAAGAAGGGATATTTCTTTCCGAGTATAAGTATGGTTGTGACCTTCTTCGTCATTTTCACATGGAAGATTGTAAAACAACCCCTTCTCCCTTCCAGTCCCGAGTCAAAATTTTTGCCACTTGTACTTTCCCTAAAATAGATGTTACATTGTATCATCACCTTATTGATAGTCTCTTATACTTGTCTCATTCCCGTCTTGACCTTTCATTTGTCATTTGTCGTGTTGCTCGTTATATGTAAACACCTCATGAAAGTCATTGGAAAGAATAAAAAAGAATACTTTGATATATTTGAGGTACAATTTAGTTTTGGATTCATTATAGTACAAGGGGGACACCTTTGTTGGTTGGTTTCACTGATTCAGATTGGGTCAGTGATCCTGATGATCGAAAGTCTACTGCAGGTTATGTTTTCAGTCTTGGATCTGAACCTGTCACTTGGGCTTGTAAGAAACAAAAATATATTTCTCTTTCTTTAGCAGAAGTAGAATATCGAGCTCCAATTAATTCCATTCAAGAATCTTTATGGCTTCGAAAGATCCTATCATAGTTTGGATTCAAGCAGCGGAAACCTACTCCACTTTGGTGTGACAATAAAAGTGCATTAAGATTGCCAAATATCTAGTTCTACCTCAACTCAACAAACACATTGAGTTACATATGCACCTCATCAGAAATATTATTCATGATCGTGTTCTTCAAGTTCTCTATTTCCCTACAGATGATCAAGTCACATACATCTTCACCAATTCTCTTACAGAAGCACAATTTTCTAAACTTTGATCTATGTTAGGAGTTTAGGAATTTTTCATTAAGGGGGGATATGCTCTAATGCCTCTTTCCTTCTCCTAAAAGTGTCACTTTTGTAAATCCTTCAATATTATCCCAAGTTGTTCTTAAGGGGGAATGCTAGGATATTTAGACACTTAGGAGTTAGTTAAGATCAACTTCTTGTAATGTATCCATTAGGTAAAGTGTGTTTCTTTAGTATGCATTAGTATGCATTTGCAAATATTCTAATCCGACGGTCATGATATGTTCTAGACATAAAGTGATCCAACGGTTCAAATTCTCTTAGATCATACCTACCCTTGATCTCTAGATTAACACCCGATTGGTCCATGATCTGTATTTAAAGCGTATGGAGGGTCCTTGGCTAGTTGCTTGATTATGAGAAGATCATTTTTAAATTTCTTTCTTTAGCATAATAAATTTCTCCAAGTGGCTATTTGTTTGGGGTCATGGACTATTTCCCTCTCAAGGGTTTTAACCATGTCAAAACATCAAGGTGCTGATCTGTGATCTGTTTGTGTTAGTGGCTTCTCTAGGTGTTCGGTCTTTCGAGAGTACCCTATGTACCCAAACATATATGTCATCTATGCCTATAACAAACTCAAGTTCTTACATGAAAAATAAATGGTGATAATGATGTGAATCAACTATTGATCAAGTGGAAATGCTATCTATAAATGTGTATTTTGTGAAATACTAACCTACAGGACACATGAACTATGAGATGCCCGAGAAATTGATATGACAAGTGGAATAAGAACTTGTTGTACTGTAAACCTTAGCAAGCAAAAGTGATGATACAATGACATAGACATATAATCTCAAGACAATTAGATTATGAGTTGATAACGCTGTAGACCTAGCATGTTGAGAGGGATGGATGTATTTTCCACCCTATGTTTCTATTATACTGGAGGACATGGGAGGGTCGTGTTGAGACACACTCCACATGTTTTTTTGATGACGATGGTCAGATGCATGCTAGGAGAGGTTAGGTCCACTGCTAGCCGACATTATCGCTCTCAGGTTGTTATGTGGTCAAGTCGGTGGATTCGACATCCACTTTTGTGCTAGCAGAAGAAGGATAGGGAGGATGCACATGTAGGTTAGGATGTGGGGATATGTTAGTTACTATTGTTGATGGTCGGGTATTCCTAGATCTTAAATAGTGGTAGTAGGTACCCTCCTTGTACTTGATTGATGAAACTAACATAAACATAAAGATGATGATATGGAATCTTAAAAGGTTAATTATTAAATAACTAAGAATGTTAAAGTAATTGTATTGTATATATATGATTTCTCTGCATGAGGCACGAACACTATTATTAGTTAGAAGGCATGCATAAGCAAAATGGGGTTTCTTTATAGCAAATATTTAGCATGTGCATACACTCGCCATGCATGCACACTTTGCACATGTACACTAGTATTGATATATGAATACTAGATATTTTAAATAATTGTATAAGATGGGAGGAATAATTAAGTTAACTATGCAACGATCCAATAAAGATAAGAAGCCCTTAAGTTGTTAAGTATATGTGAACATTGTAATCGTAAATTGATTAAGCGTCTTCAATTAGAATAACCCTAAGGTAATTATCATAATTAAAAGATAAAATATTGTTGTGTATGCGTAGTAGAATCTATATTGTTTAAATCATTTTCATGATTGTTAAAAAACACTTAGGAGTGCTTTGTTTACAAATGCAAGGATGTTACCTAGTACTACGGTAATAGTTAGATACATCAATAATATCATTATTATTTATATAATACTAATTATTATTATTTATGATTATAATTAATATTGTTGTCATGATTTAATTATTACTAATGATGATAGAATTATCCTTTACCCTAAAAACATAGTGGAGCAACTCAATTATTATAAATATTATTGAGAAAAACAATTAATCAAGTAATAATCAAATCAAATATAAGATAAAATTATTAACATAGATAAATAAGAGATGAGATGGGATATACTTTAAGTAATAGTGTTATTAAGTTAAGGACATGTAATACAGATAATCAAGATGGGTAAAACATTAAAACACTCACAACTATCGACTTAAAAGTCAACGCTAATAACTATTATATTGTTATTTATTCAAACATATTAAATAGTAATTAATGTGCAACTAACTCACCAAATTAGGGTAAATGACATTTATTCCATTCAATTATTCGAGAAATTAAGTACCTAAAAGATATATTATTATTTGTATGGGAATAAATGTTTTGGGGAGATGGGAGTGAGTTGATGGGAGGCAGTGGAGTAAGATGGAAGTCTTCTGGGGGAGGAAACTATATAGGGTGTTGGCTTTACTTTTCTATTCAGAAATTGGGAAGTAAAAAGAGTATTGACTGGAGGAATGAGAAAGAATAGAGGATATACTACTAGTGCTATGGGATTATTGGTCTATGGCTCGGGGGCTAGGAAATCTATCAATTTCCTAGGGCCAACATGCTATCAGTTGGTGAGTAGGGTGGTTCATCACTTGTAGGGATTACTAATGCTAAGGATTGGTAGGTGGTAAAAGAAAATGGATCTACCTCATAAGAACTAAGGGATCCATTTTCAGCGTGCTCAAAACCAAGTAATTACTTGTTGAATATGTAAATTTTACACTGTATTCAAAATTTTCAGCGGTAAAATGATTGAATGTTGTATATAGTAAATTTTATGAAAAAACACTCCTAAATATGTTGAAATTATAGAAATTTTAGAATCTATGGTGTTATGAGTTGAATGTTGAAAATACTGGAATAGTACATATATCTTTCATCTTTAAACTTTGATTTTTAGAGCAAACAGAATTGCATATTACTATTGATGTTAGCTCTGAAAGAGATTTTGTACATAGGATGAAAATTGTTGTTAGATCTAGTTCCCTCCTAATAGAGGGGAATTACACATGGTATCAAAGCCACTCGGTCAAACACTCATACCTGAAGGGGCCTCCTACAAAAAAAAGACCTCCTTCAAAAAACAAAAAAGGGGACAAGCAAATACTAGAATAGGTAAATTGATTGAAAAGAACATTATTTTCCCCAAAGTATGTGTAGCATGTGGAACAACCTACAGGAACTAATAAAAGAGTTAGAAAAATACATATACATGTCAATTAATTAATTCCTAAACTATTTGCATTGTGCAACAATGCAACTTCTTGATAGATTATATATATATATATATATATATATGTATGTATGTATGTATGTATGTATGTATGTATGTATGTATGTACACACACATATCAATAAATTCACATATTCATCTCTCCACATTGTTTATTTTCCTTAAGGTAAACCTTGCTTCATATAGAAGAAAAGATAAACTCAAAAAAGGGTATTAAAAAAAACTCAGTTTTAAAACCTTTCAAATTCAATGATCTAAATTTTGTACCACTACCACAAATTAAGTTTTTGATTATTTGCATAATAAATATTATTTAAATAAGGAATAAAAAGGATTTATAGGTTGTATGAAAAGTAAAAAATACAATAAAAAATACCACGAGTATTTTTGTTTCACCTAACTATCCCCAACAAAGTACACTATTGTATACACTATATACATAATGAAATTGCAACTAACTTGGAAGTCAACAAACTTACAGATAAGGGAAATTTTACTCCTTCCCAACAAAGAACCTATCTCACTAGTCTATTATATATGTTAAAACTTTTTAGTGATTTCTCCTTCATTGATACGGCTACCAGCAGTTTTACTATGTCCACTTCTTTAATCAGATGCGAGGGAAAGAGCCGTATTCATTCTATATCCAAGAAACTCATGCAAGAGAAAACGCTATAGAAATACCTCAGAGTCATATTCCAACATATTCATATAAGAGTTTGACTCATTTTCATTCTTCACCTAGTCATATACCTTTACTTATGAGGATTCTCTTTATACCCTTGTACCCTTAAAGGGACCTATTTTTTTTGTTTGTATTTATACGTTTTATTAGATACATTTCAACATTTACTGCATTGTTCTTACAATTTATGTATTGAATGGAGAGACACAAACACAGAATGACATAGGCCCACAAAAGGAACCTCCATTCACTACTTACCTAATACATTTTAAGAAGGATAATCACTCTATCCATTGAATACCAAAGAAAAAGGTTAATATGTAAAGGTTACGAGAGCCTCTCGAATAGAGAATACAAACTTCTACATCCTACCTACTGAGTGATGAACCCTACTGAATAAGAATAATATGCATACATGCATTCATGATACCGAATGAAGAAAGGATAAATGAGGGAAGTGTGATGCAATTACTTCCAGAACTTATG
The DNA here is from genome assembly GCA_001517045.1 of Pseudotsuga menziesii. NCBI lineage: Eukaryota > Viridiplantae > Streptophyta > Pinopsida > Pinales > Pinaceae > Pseudotsuga > Pseudotsuga menziesii. The sequence goes on along the minus strand of LPNX011174033.1, from coordinate 70,499 downwards.
AGTCGAGTAGTCCCTAGGGTTTTTGTTTTTTTATTTTTCCCTGTAGCTTATATTGTGGAACTCATGCCCCATATAGTTTGATTCTCAACATTTGGGAACTTCAGAGACATGCCTTGACGAGATCGATTCTGGGTAGAGAAACAAATGTTTTATTAGCATCCCATAGGGTAGGGTGGGTGTGTTACCTTTAGCTTCCGAGATCGTTGAACTGCAGGTAAGATGGGTTTTTTACCTATAAGAAATAAAAGAACGCTACCCATTACAACAACGATTTTCCTCTTCCCTTGGAATCTATTTTGAGGAGCATACAAAATTAATGTCCATAATAACTCTCTCAACAGACCCATTTTGAGGTAGCGTTAATTTGGTTTGGACCTCATGGAACCTACGAGGGTACTACTTTTTGCATAAAGTAGGAGGTAAGGTTCTAATGAAAGTAAAATTAAGTACATAAAACAAATTAATTGCCTTAGTGTGGAAAAGCAGGTTACCAAGTCATGATTTTCTTATAAGATAATAAATAAAATAAAATAAGAGCCACGAAAAAAAACAAAATGAAAAAAAGGGCCTGTACTCCACTAAGCGCAAGCCCATGGGAGAGAGCATGCATGTGACAATGTGCAAAATGGTTCAGATGCAGCATCAAATGGAGCGGAAAAGCGAATTCCAAAGATACCAATGTTTACATACTTAACATCACTGTGGACAACAAGGGAGGAGCTTAGCATGACAGCAGTCATGGCTGTCCAAGTCAACTTAACACTGGGTGTATGCTTAAAAAAATCAACTCTGTTTGAGGCCTAAAAAGAAAAAAATGAAACAAACTAAATTATAAATTGCAAACAAATAGTAAAACCAAAACGTGTAGATCATGGTATAAAATGGTTTACCTTAATAAGGCCGTCACCCACATCTGCATCTAACTTAGAGTTGGACACAACTCACCCTCACACATGTCATATGGAATTAGACATGATATCAATAGGGAGGACTCAACGCAGAGAGCTTGTCATCTCACAACACCCCTACAACCACACGAAGGGAGCCTCGTGAGGAGAAAGCCTTACCAGTAACACTAGGATGCAAGAAAAATCTCTATCCTTGTAACCATGACAGGAGTTGCAGAGTTATCTCCTCCATAACGCATTATAGAAATCACAGAAGGGTGAGAGGGATTGACCCTGACACTGCTTAGCATGGGGGCACAATGCAGGAAAAAGAGATGTAGCTCTGCACGCTGTAGAAAAAAAAGCAGAAGAGAAGAGTTACGCCCTTTCTAGAAACATGTTAAATAATGGAAAAAAATATAATAATAATAGATAATATATTAATAAAAAAACTTTAGTGGAATGTTCTAGGGGCTTCCAATAGGGTTTTGTGCCATATGGACTGCATGCAGGTACGATTTTGGGTTTAATCTGGGAAGCATGCACTGTGCATGCAATTCTATATGTGGATGGTTATGTCATCCTAATGATACTTCTAGAACTATAGGAAACTCATTGTTGTTTAAACTACCAGCACGAACTGAATTCCTACCTTCACCACACATTTTAGCATATCTAACTTGAATGAATGTTTACCATATGCTACCGGGTAACGTTACATTTAACAAAGGAACTTTATGTTGGTGTGTGAAACAACTGTGACATAGGTGGACATTTATTATTTTGTGTACCTCCATGTGGAAACTATATTCTATGGTTTCTTAATCCTCTCCCTCTAAGTATTTGAGTTGCCTTCTTTCCTTAATGCTTAGAGAAACCTATTATGTTAATCAACCCTTACATATCCATTGAAACGAAACTGGGTAGCCCTTCCTTGTAAATTTGAATACGTAACTTACATAACAACACAATAAAATCAAGCTTCATCCATTGAAGTGCTCTTATCAACATTAGCAAAGGAAACAACAACGACCCCTGCCAGCCACATTGTGAAGAAGGAAAAACATCAAAGAAAGAACACCATTCTAGAGGAGAGCACATGTAAGCTTACCCGATTATGTCCGAGTCATGTTCTAATTGTTAAATGGAATATAAATTCATAGACAAAGGTCGCCATGAATATGTTATCAACACATATGCATATTACACATTCCATGGCATTTTGATCTTCATATAATTAATACTATCGGCTCTCATATGAGAAAAGGAGATTTATTTGAAATTGAAGAACACAGGGAGGGAACATAGATGGTAGTGAAATCATTTTTGTCTACTCGGTGCCTCCTCTGGGTCTCAGTGGAGCCCCACAAAAGAACCTGGTAGCATTCACAAGAGTGTTCGTTAAGACTCAAACTAGTGAAACCGTTTCAATTTCAATTAAGCATGTGGCAGTTTTAGCATAGTTTACAATTCATCATATAAATTAATAACACGTCACATCATATGATGCCACTTAGAGGTAGGTACTGCCACATTAAATGGCACATTTTCCGAACTATTCTTCATATGTGTTTTACAAGCATTTCACTCTAAGTAGAACTCTCTAGAATTATTGTGCTAGTTCATTGTTATACTTGCCAAAGGCATGATATATTGAATTGGATTTCCATTCAAGCTTCTTCGAATTTTGATTATTTTTTAAAATTTGCTAAAATTTCTATATTATTTTACTAAGTTTTGCCAAAAGATTATATTAAACTTAATAATGTGTAAAATAAAAAATGTTTTTTTATATTTTTAAAAAATAAATTTTGTTTCTATAATTGGCTCATACATTTGGTTGGGCTAATTTCATCTCATTTTCATGAGAAAGGTTAGATATAATAATAATTAAAAATAAATAAAATATTTAAAAAAATCTATTATTAATACATGTCCTAACACTTAATTACTTGTATTTGAAAATCATGATACCATATGATATAAAAATAAATAAATTAAATTATTTCCATTTATCCACTACACATCCACCATTGGTCCCATGATAATTGTTGGAAAGACACCATATCCATAAATTTACCTACTCCATTAAATGGTAACCTCGATGAAAAGAGCAGTTATAAGTAGTCCCAAAGACTTGAATACAATGCTCGAGTTAAAAAAAAAATGTTTAGCCTACCTAGAATTTAACAACATAACCCTTATGACTATGAAAGGGGACACCATTAAGTTGCGTACACCATAACATATGGATGCAAAAGATTATCGTTAGCACAAAACCTCTATAACTAACTAAGCATTATACAACACATTTTGCTTTTTATATCATATATTTTTATATTAATATTTTTTTCTATAAACAATCATAGTATTATATATCTATAATTTCTAAAATTAATTTTTAATTAAATTTAATAAATAATAAACAGTAATATTATATTAAACAAATTGAATAAATGATAAATTTTAACAAATATTATAATAATTAATTTATTTAAATACTATAAATCAAAGATCTCCTTAGTTTAGGGAAAGCTAAAATGAAAATATATGAATTTGTCAACATAAAATAATATATATATATACTATGCATTTTTTATCTTTCAATCATTGTCTTGCCTTGATATCATTAATTAATGATGTGGATGCATTTAATAATATTTATTAAAATTTATTAATAAGTATAATTTTATATTCTAATAGGTTTTATTATAAATTAATATTATTTATTAAAAAAATTGAATATATATATTTGAGTGGGAGGTATGGGGGATTGTATTTGGGAAATTATGAAGCAAGTTTCACTTGGAGATTAGGAGAAGAAACCAATAACCAAGTAGAGGTCTAGAGGCAAGAAAGACTAAGAATATTTTTGTTAAAGGCGATTCAAAAACCATTCGTAGGCGTATGTGATATACTTAAATCCCTAAATATCGCTTTCTAGTCAAGATCATTGAAGATATCAATGAGAAAGAAAGAGATTTGGCTTTATATAATACTTTCATGTGAACGGAGTTACTCTTTGAAGTGTTATAACAATAAGAGCAAAACACGGGATTACTTATTTATTTCATATTCCAGAGTTCTTTAGTTTTAAGTCATAAATAAGAGGAAAACTTACTTAAGCTATGAAGGTTTAAATCCAATACAAACTCTGACACTATTCATGTGATGTGATATGTATTTACTCACCACAGACCTCATGCACCAACATTAACGACTTGCATTATGGTAGACCATGCTCATGAATAAATGGTATAATAGGATCCATGTACATATATGTGGGAAATCAAGGTCTTTGTAAACTTGTTCATCTAAGAATGTGATTGGTTGTGGTGGTGTCAAGGTTCCTCTGTATATTTTTTCAAATATGTGATCCATCTTTCAAGGATCATGGTTCTCCCCATATTTGTTGAATTAAATCCTCAAACAGTGGAAAATGTGAGAAACTTGGGTCAATGAACTTCCAACATGCATTGAGGAATGAGAGACGTCGACCTAATGATCACGTAGCCATATATTAGTTGAACAATAGAGTTTCTAACTAAGTTGAAGCTCAAAACATCAAGTATGCATAAATATTACAGATTTGAACTATCAAGGAATTCAATTAAAAAAATATAGAAGTTGAAAATGGCATGCTCTATCTATTGGTTCGAGTTTCATTGGCGTTGAGTGTCTTTTGTTACTCACTAAAAACTATCAATTCGGTTGTCTGTAGATATGACTATGGATGAAGAAATTTTGTAATGAGTTCAAGCAGATTTAAAAATGGAACATGTCAATTTCAAAAGTATTAATATCTATTTAAGATTTATAATCATTACATACTAGTTTCAAACTTCTTAAAAATTATTTATTATTATGATGTAAGATTATTGCACCGAGAGAAGCGAGGTGATTCTATCACATTAGTCATGTTATGCTCGCTAGCATAAAAAAAAATTATTTTAACCTACATAAATAAAAAAATAAATAAAATTCATATATAGTGTAAACAAAAAAGAATATAAAGAAAATCATGTCCCCTAAATTATCAATAATAAAAACCCAATAATAAAACTAAATGAAAAGTAATTAAAAGATCCATGTTAAACCCTGATTTACCAAACACTAAAGGAATCAAAATTTTTGAGGTGTAATTTTTTAGGAACATTTAAAAATTTAAGATAAAAATAACTTACAACTAGAGAAATTGGATCCCTCTAGGTGCTTTTTAAATCCACGTTTAAAATGGATCTATACTAATATTTATTGTTCATAGAAAAGGAAAATAACTAATATTGTGTACATATATAATAATGATAGATTAAATTTAATTTTTCAAAAATAGAAAACCTATGATTTGACAATACTTTTCATAACCTAAAGTAGATATTATATCACATCATATGGTGTTACATCATTTTAAACGTTAAAAAAAGACAGTTATTTTTCACATAAGATGAATTGCATTCGGCATGGAGATATATAATAATATTTAGGGTAAATGATAATATTACAAAGAAAATTTTTCATGTAAGTTAATATCCTGTGTAAAATTATTCACTTACACTCCTCAAACACAAAACTAGAGGGTATAATTATTTTGTACAATGACGACAAAGGCCTTGATGTTGAACGAAGAAACTCCACTCACATTATCAGTGCCATTTCCACCTGTATTTTTTCAAGCTATCTACAATCAAATATGTTTAAATATAAAATAAACAAGAGCCACGAGGTGGCAATGTCCCCGACATTGCATCCTTGATAGCTAGTGGTTTGCAATTGCCTATAGAAAAAATTAAAACTCAATAGAAATAGATTAAATTTTGTTATAGCCTACTTAAAACTCAATAAAAATAGAATAAATGTTGTTATAGCCTACTTAGGAATCCTTTTGAGGATGGTAGAGATTTAACTACTTAGAAGACCCTAGATTCAAGTTCTATTTCAATGGATCCAAAGTGAGGATGAGCTTTACTAGCTTTGCGACAACGACTACTACATCTCAAATAGGCCATTAAGGACATAAAGACAATCCTAAATATCAGAGTATCTGCGTATTAGAATTCGAAACTAACTTCTCCTTCTAAAATGGTACCCACCTCTCTCTTGGAGTTGCAGATTTGGGATTGAAAAGTAAGTTATCCTCTAAAGAAAGGGTAGAAAGGCAAAAGAAAGGCAATGAAAGGGAGGGAAGTACTCCATATTTGAATAATCCTAAGCCAATATAAGAACAAGAAGAAATTGAAAGAAAGCAAAACCTTCCTCATTGAAGGAAAACTCACCACCTACCCTTCAATCAAATAGAAAAGTTTTAGTAAAGTAAGACCACAATTTCCATTATTACATATATCATAATAACCACTTATGTAAGTATACACCTATCTTAAAAAAACCTATTAATAAAAATTAATAACATTTTGAAATTTTTTTTTATCATGAAAATAAGTTCCACCATGATTGTTTGCTCCTTCTTTGAAACGGTTTCTTAAGATTTTCAATAGTATTTTGACGCGAGGCATATGCCCATCAAATTCAAATCCTTCCTCAATAACTTGAGTTAAAATGAAAAATTCATTACATGAAATAGACATTACATAGATTATTTTAACACACTTATCAAATATAAAAACCATATGGACTTTATGTAACAATTCTATACATATATATTTAAAAAAAAACACATGTATAATAAAATTATGTAAATTAAAAAATATTTTACCTCTTACTCAAATATACTATGATATGACAAAAATATTTATATTATGAAATTTCAATTTAAAAATAAATATCATTCTAATTTTTTTAGACATTGCAAGATATTTGATCATTTCCTAAAATTTTGTTAAACATTTTACTATACCATTAAGTAATCAAAATAAACATAAAACTATAAAATATTCAAAAAAATTCGTGGCTGTTTTTGATGTGTCATTCATGACAATTGAAGGTAGATGGCCAATATGAGAGCATAAACCGATGAAAATGAAATCGTCATTAAAGCTAGGAGAGAAGCGACCCCATCTCACTCAACCTAATCAACTTGGAAAAAAATAAAAAATAAATAAATGAAGGCTTTACAAACAATGCGAGTGTCGACCCCATCTCACTCAACCTAATCAATTTGGAAAAATTAAAAAATATATAAGTGAAGGCGTTACAAACAATGCGAGTGTCGACCCCATTTAACTCAACCTAATTAATTTGGAAAACTAAAAAAATATAAGTGAAGGATTTACAAACAATGTCAATGTTACGCATGCATCACATTAAAACAAACTTGCATCACATTAAAACAAATGGCATGACAATGCCAATGTTACACATTTTTGTATGAAATCAAATTTCCGTATATTTTATAGTAAGGCAATAAATTCCATTGTCGCAACATGTTTCTTGGTGGAACAAAGGAGGGAGAACCAAAATTATGCCAAGCAAATAAGGATATAAGAGGCCCCTTCATTCACTATACATTGATGACAAATTCTATTCTTAACAAAGACCCTTATGTGCAAAAGGGTTAAAGAAGGGAGAGATAGCTTTATAAGTTTATCCAAGTTAAAAGTCATTGCCTTAGAATATAAAGGGTGCACACTTTTATATGCCTTACAATAGGTAGGTCTTTTGGGCAATAAATTCCATTATTCTTAGTCAACTAAACTAGGCCATAGCGAATTCTATAATAAGGCTAATCACATTAAGAATTTAAAAATTAATTCTTCAAACCCTACAATAAACTTTATCAATATAAATACCACAATACTATAAATTAACCAATACCATATGCCTATAAACCACTAAAAGATAAACTCATTAATACTAAAATCTAATTATTTTTTTAACTATTTTTCGGTTGCCTTTATTGACGAGATAAAAAAGTGCTTAGCTGCAAATATCGCATCGACATTGGGCCGCTTCATCGACGAAGGAGATGACCATGTTTTTTCGGATAAAACAAGATTGGAAATTGGAATCGAGTTGTAATATTGTATGTACCAACAACTCCCTAATCACTTCGAGATTGTACTCTGCCGGATTGCTAGGACTTAGGATGAATACGTTAGAAGAGATAAACACATCCATTGTTAGAGGAAAACTATGGGGCTTCTCTTAGTCTGTTCAATGTTTGCATTAGAGAGCTGGGATAAAGTTGAGTTCATATAAATTTTCTGAGGTTGGAATCGTTATATAAGTGATATGTCCATTGAGTTCTTTGAGGTGAAAGAGAAGAGGGTTTCTATGTGGACGCCTGCGGTGTGGTGCAAAGGAAAGACGAGAAATCAAAATGAATAGGAGACAAAAAATCCGATGTACAAAGTTGTGAGTCGCCGAAGGTGGGAAAGTGGCAGTCCAAAAAATCCAATGTACAAAGTTGTGCGTCGCCTTATGAAATCAATCAAATTTGAGTATATTTTAAAGCATGGCTTCAAGTTGAGTAATCCTCTCATGCGCATTTAACCTTTCTCAATAAATAACTACCACTATACACATCTTATACTAAAATCAGAACTTAATACTAGGTATTGGGATTCATGTCTTTATGAATAAAAGGGCTAGTGTAAACTATCTTCCCACACCATACTGTGTAATTTAAAGCATGGATTCCAATTAAGTAATCGTCGGACCATGAGCGTTTAACCTTTTTCAATAAATACCTCCAAGCATCTTATTGTAAAATTGGAATTTAATACCAGCTATTGCAATTCACTGCCTTTATGGAAAAAGAAACGCTTATAGTAGTCTAAACTATGTGTGACAATGGCATCACCATCCTTCACATTAGTGCTGCAACAAGCAAGGCTGGTCTTTTTCAAGATGATGACGTTAAGAAATTTAAATTTCTAGGAAACTTTAGGAGAAGTTACAATAACCGTGACTTTTAGAGTTACTGTGGAATTGGTAATTCTCTTGAATTAGCAATTCTCTGTATGACGCTACATTGCGGAAATGAACCAGGATTATTCCTGGTTTCTATCTTTCAACAAAAGAGCCCTTTCCTTTCTCGTACAATGTCAATTATTTAGCCGACGATTGGGTGGTAACTTTCCCAGGAAAACAGTTTCTCGTACAATGTCAATTATTTAGCCTGCGGTTGGGTGGTAACCAGGCCTAGAATTCGATGGGCTACATAACATATTTTTCAGTTTTAAAACGTATTTGACTGGATAAAAAAATTAAAATGTCTACATTTAATAAAAATTTCAAAACATATATTTGACAGGTATTATCTTACATGTCCCATCATAATTTGTAATACATGTTTGCCGCTAAGTGGCCACTGGTAAAACTATTAATATAGTGGGCGGGCTATAATAAATATGGTTCCTGCTAAAACGTAAAGTTGCACATATCCTTTTATTTCTGGTAGGATGATTCACATTTCTAAGTTAAAAAAGGGAACATGTATAATATCAATGTTTATATGACTCGCTGTGATGTCACTGTGCTTTGAGTCCTTGAAACAAAATTTCACTAAATAAGAATGCCTCTCCTTACCAAATGAGAACGTTTTCAAGAGTATAAAAATACAAACTGTTAGGCTGTTATATATAAAAGTGAATTCGAATTTTATGACATTTTTAATTATTAAACATATTTTTTAATTGATTTTAATAATAGATTAAAAAATAATAATTTTAATAATAAATTAAAAAAAATTGACACTCATTTATCTAAACGTAAACGGACTGGTATAAAAAACCCAAAACCGTCACAACATTTTGATTTGACAGGTCATAGAAATCTGAAATTCCAGGCCTATGGTAACTTTCCCAAGGAAAACCGTTCAGTTCCTGAATTGCTCAAACAAGTTTATTAAACCCTCTTCATCCCATCCCACTACACCTCAGGTTTTGTCGAGAATCTTCAATGCTCAGAACAAGAACATTATAAGCTCATTACCAAGGATGAGAGAGTTGTTAAGGCTGATAACTCGTTAAAAGTGTACTCCCAACCAAAAAAGTAAAAACAAGTGCTATATTTTGTTTAACTTGAATAGCATACATACACATTCTTTACATTTAGAGTTCAAAGGTGGTTTCCAACTGAATTGGGGGTGATTGTACCCATTTACAATACTAAAATACTTACATATCCAAAACATTTTATAAACTAAATGTTTTATATATTAAAAAAATAATAATAATAAATATCATAAATACTTGAACTAAAGTCCTTGCCAAATAAAGTCCTTGTTGCAGGGATGCCTACAATTTTATGTAAGAAAAATTCATTGTCGGTCATCTTTATCGGATGTATCTCTTTTCAAACTGTCGATGGGACATGCATAATAATAGTCTATGTAATCGATTGGACAAAACAAAAGCATTTCAATTCTTGAATCACCACTCAACAAATCGGACACAAAAATGCGACCGTCGAAAAAATACTCATTATTATGGTTGAGCTTTTGATAATTTTGTTGTTGCCGAGTTGTTGTCCAACCATTGTTAGTCACCTCTTTGGGTCTACTAAACAGACGAGCATCTGGAAATCCATTAGTGTAAATTTTAAAGTGTTATGGAAAAATGCGAGAAATAAAGAATAATTTCTCACTTGCAGTTGCGCTCTTTTTAAAAATGGCTTATCATAGTTTATAGGGTTCGAAAAAGACAAAGTACAATGAGGAGAGGAATAAAATTAAACAAACCAATGCAAGCTTACTTTTTGCTCGATACACTTTTGTCCTTAGTACACTATATCTATTATTTTCTTCTAGATCCTTAGACTGATCAATAGGATGAGCAATTTTGCAAGACTGATCAATAGTATGAGCAATTTTGCAATTCCAAATGAACGATCTGTTGAAAGTGGATATGTGTTACTCCATGGTGCATTAACCCCGACTGGGAGACCTTCAGTTTTTACATTGAGATGGACCTCGCCGATTTACGAGACTCCTTGGAAGGGATTCCAACAACTCATTCTTCATCTCAATATTTTTATTATTATTCTCCACTTCATCTCCCTGAAATATGAATTTCAATTTCAGTGGCCTGCAAGCCGAAGCAGGCAATCAATAGTACCAGTCGTGTTGGTATTCTCATATCCATAGAACCATCACATTATAGCTCTGTGGAGTGTGCATCCAATACTTTTACCTGTGACATACAACGTGGCAAACACCATTGCAATGACAATTAATACTGCATAATTCAATACCGTGTAACCTACTAATCGTAGACGGACCTCAGTAGGAATCATATGATTCAGATCATGGATGCTGAGTAAATGCGGCCCCGCCAAAGGTAGACTTGAATGTTGGGAAAATTGCAATGGGAAATTAGGAATAGTGAATGGTGGTTACTGTGCACTTGGATCCTGATTCCCCGACCCGGTGGCATTGTTGGAGTATAATCCAAAAATATTTTGACGGGAAAATTCAAAATTCACACTTCTTATGAAATTTTAATTTAATTTTAACATTTTTTTTATAGAACTTCATAATTCAAATTTATCTTTTTTTTGACGTCCAATATTTTTATTGCACTTTTGGGACATGTTGGGAGCCGTTTGATGGGCTATTACAAGTTCAATTTTGATCATTGAATGGAATCCCAAAGTTGTTTATATGACTTTAGGTCATGATTTCTTAAGCCAAAAGTCACTAGTACAAACCAAAGAAATAATAATAAAAAAACAACTAATTAACTAGTTAGAGTTTGTATCAGGGACTCACAATCCCTAAGTGATTTTGATAGCTTAAATGACTCTAAGTCATGATTTCTTAAGCCAAAAGCCACTCTTACCATTCAAAATAATAATTAAAATAATTAAATATTTCAACTTAACTTTTAATTGAGGCTTAATTAATTTAAATGAAAAATAATTAAATCTCTAGCTTTTAAATATTCTCCAACTAACTCAGACATATTTTTCAACTAATTTGAATATAAATAATTAACTCTTTACACTTATAACATATTCTTTATTTATACGAGGGTTTCTGAGGACGCACACTTCTGAATATTTGGTTCTGAATATAAGTTAATACGTAGAATCATATATAAGTTAGGGGTTATACTCTATATTACGATGCATCTCGCAACTTTTACGGCTGAAGCATGCAGTATTCGAACTTGCAACTCTAATATGAGACCACTACAACTCATAAAAGTGAATTACCTCTAATTATTTGATTGGGTAAAAAGTAATTAAAGAAGAAAGGTAAACTGCTAAATTAATGAAAATATCAAATTTCTCAAATTTTAATATTAACAATAAATAAAATTTATTATTAAACCAGGATTAGTGTTTATCAGGATAGTGAAACCAACCTATGCAGTCAAGGACATCCCTATGTCAATCGAATTTCCCACATCAAGAGAATTCAAATATCTGTTAAATTATTTGATTAAAGAAGAAAGGTAAACTGCTAAATTAATGAAAATATCAAATTTCTCGATGAACATTAATACCCTCCAGAAATTCTGGAGATTTTTCACAACTGTATCTCCAACAACAACAAGAATCAATATATGACGCCATATTCACAGATTGTTGCAACTATCATTTCAATAACGTACGACAGTTTCTTTAAGCAACTAAAAGTTGTTCATGTTTTTATGTTCTGTGCACACAATCATTTCACATATTTGAAAAGAAACATAAAAATACTATATCAATAATTTATACATATATGTTGTTATTTTAGCATGGCCTTACTGCTTTTCTGCCTACTCCATGAATTTAATCGGATCAGGCAAAGTCGATTTCAAAACACCGTTGTTGAGAAAATCCTGAATCGAGATCGGGCAGTGTTTATTTCAAGCCATTGTTATTGAGAAAATATTGAATCAATTTGTTGAGATGAGAGCATTTTTCACTGTGGAAGTCTGCACTGTTGGATAGGTCCAAACCAGGCAATAAAAGGAGCGAAGAAATAATCCACTAACTAGAAATAGCTCATATAATATTTCATTGGGATTCAAAACCAAACCATTCCACTATCAAATTTTAATATCTGCATCACCAGAGAAAGAAATTGAAAAATTTATTCTTTGTATTATCCATCTGTGATATATGAAACCATTGAAATTTCAATATAAGGTAGGATTCTAGATTTTCCAATTTACAGATGAATTACAAAACCATCACTGGATTTTCCAATTTATTGTTGAACGACAGTAGTAAATTTAATAGCATATATGTCATTCCTGAGTTCATGAACACCATTTGTCTCCTGCATGCCATATGTTATTCCTGAGTATACTCCAGCTACCAAACCCGCAATACAACCCCATTGCAGAGATTGACAAAGGGAACACTTTTGAAAACATAGACAGATTTCTAAGTTTTTAACATAAAAAACAACAAATGGAAGTTTTTGCTCCTTGAAATGAATAGCCCCAAATATCTTTGAAAGCAATAGCAGGAGCACGAAAAAGACACAGAAGAATGATTGCGGCATGAGCACACAATGAACAGTCGAAGGAGACTAATCCAGGCGAAGGATGGAGCACCCACAGAGACCAATAGCTCCCAGCTCGTTTCATTCACCTCCAGCAAGATGGGACCCTGGTCGAATGAAGGATTTGTTGTATGGTTTTTTTCAAAATTCTGAAATGTATAGTTTTTTGGTGTCTGTATATATACAGAGACTAACACAATTTTATTTTCCCAGGTCTTAGCCATGTGTGCCCAGAAGAACCCACCTGAGGTTATTATCAAGCACACAGACACAGCTGCACTGTTGTATTCTTCTGGGACTACTGGGACCAACAAAGGGGTGGTCTTAAATGATAGGAATTTCATGGCAGCTTCCTTGATGGTGACCAGTAACCAAGAAATGAAAGGTGAAAAGCATTGGACAGCCTTATGTGTTATTCCCATGTTTCATGCCTACGGATGGTAGATGTAACATATGGGAAGATTCAGAGAGGAAATGTTGTGATTTCAATGGGGAAATTTAGTCTTGTGAGGATGCTGGAGGCCATTGAAGAGTATAAGGTGAACTATTTACCTATAGTAGCTCCCATTGTCATTTCTATTGCAGAAGAGAGTATTGTCGCACGATATGATCTATCTTCTTTGAAAGAGGTTTTGACTGGAGGAGGACGATTGAACAAGGATATCATGGCTTCCTGTGCCAAACGAATCTCAGCTGCAGTCTTGAATGAGGTTTCTATCTACATCCATCTTTTATTTTCCATTTGTAGATGTCATAATGTTATTATTTTTGTCATCCGGTAAATTAAATGTTGACCAACGTATCTTTATATATTTTCTTAAATATTTTGAAATGTTGACCAATTTGCCATGGTGAGCACAGAATGCATTAAATAGGATGAGCAATACTCATCCTGTTGAAGTTAATTAATGCAGTAGTAGGGTGTTACAAACATCATTTCTAGGCATCATTCCAGTGTGGCATTAATTGGCAAGCTGGATATTTCTCACCATTAAATACAAGGACACCACAAGCTTCTTACAACGACACCACAACATGATTTTCACAGCACCAATTCTTCTGACACAGCCTTCCCTTTGGGGCTTGGGATTCCTTTGCTTATTTGAGCTGAGATTCCCACGTCGATGTCTTCTTCCAGGAAAAACAATTTTCATCTGCATCTTTTAATATTGGGAGAAAAACACTATTGGGAGAAACTGTTTTTCTGTATCATCTTCTGACTTTTCTGAGCAATTTATTTTTCGAGCAGTAGCTCAGGATTTGTTATTTACTATTTCCAAAACCATACAACACATGTTTTCTATGTCTTTCCATGAAAAACCCAAGGCCACCTTAGCTGTAAGCCAAACCGAGACATTAATTAAATTCAGATGCTTAGCAGCCATAATAGCTCAGAGTCTCGATTCTCAAACTAAACAGTAATCACAATAACTGAGTCTTACACTTGTCACTCTAGGTGCTTTATGTGTTTCTTTCATTGTATTTTACTCATTAAAAAAAACATACTAGGAGTAATACCATCTGCAGAGGTCCACCTACATAAGATATTGCATTACTATCCATGTTGATGTAAATTTTAACCTTGTGAGACACTACTACCTATGCTGATGTCATTGTGCAGCCCGGTCTTTCAGCACAAAACCCTAGAGAAATGTCACCTGCATTAACCAATGAATAGGCACAAAAATAGTTTTAAAAAATAAAAAAATATAGCTTAAGAAAAACTAAGTTAATGCTACTGACGTTAGCCTACCGCCGGGTCTTGGGGCACAAAGTCCCACGCCTACGTCACCTATATAAACCAATAAAAAGCAAGATAAATCAATATTTAAATAATTCCCAAAATAAATTTAATACAAACTATAGCAAAAATTATATGATTTTGTTAAAGTTGCAACAAATTGTTTCAAATAATCGCCTTGAGCGATTCATATATATCCCCTCGGGCGGGGACATAATAACCAAGCTTACATTAAGACAAGTGTATTAAATTACAATATCGATACAAGTATATAATCATGAAGAAATAAGAAATAAGATGTTTAAACTCTAGGCTAATAAAATAATAGATAATAACAAATAAAATATGTTTTAAAAAATGAAAGGTACATTTATAACGGTATACATTATAAATAGGAATTTATTTTTTAGTCAATGCTAAACTAATTTAAATTCAACACCTAAACGATTACAATATACTCTGACTGTGGCAGAGATAATAACACTAGCAGCACCCTAGCACACATTGTTCTCCCTTTGCATGTCTCTGTCTCTCGTACTTTTGATTAGTGTGAAATTTTTTGAGTATCCAACTACTTATATCTCTACATTGTTCGTAATAAATATGCGTACACTAATCAAGGAGTAGTAGATTATTCATTTGTATCAAATATTGTCTCCATCCACTAATGTCGAATAGGTCATTATTAAATTCTAGCAAATCTTATCTACATGATATATATATCTATTAAATTTTATGTACAAAATGTTAGGTGTGTATTTTAATATTTCCTTTATCCCAATGCCATTAATATTATGGTAGATAAGGGTATGACACTATTTTAAAGAAGAATAAAAATATGAAAAAAAAACCAAGACAAACCCACCAATTTAGTGAATCATTAACCTAAGCACTTGAGATGGACTAGTGGACCCAAGCTGGACTACTGCATACTAATCAGAAATAAGTTCTTTGATATACCTATTAATCGCACAATCTCACTCCTATGAAGAATTTGTTTTAATTTCAGCACTCACAGGTTCAGTTTCACTTCTTAATGATACATAGCTAGTAGATAGTGGTGCCTCCAAGAACATGACAGGTTACAAGGACTCACTCTCTTGTCTTGTACATAAGGAGTGTCCACACAAAGTAATTCTATGATATTATTATACACATCCCATCAATGCCATGGGAGACTCCCTTCTTATAATTTGGACTTTGAAAATTCCATGAAGATGAAGGATGTCCTGTATGTCATGGGACTAAAGAATAATCTTATTTCTATCTTAGCCTTACATAAGAAAGGTTTCATTGTTTGTTTTGTAGATGGTGAAGTCCTCATGTGGAAAAAAGAAAAAATTATAGATGATGTGGTAGTGATTGGAGTTGAAGAAGGAGGGCTCTACAAATTAAAGGGGCATGTAGATTCAACCGTGATATCTATCATCGTAATACCATGTGAATTGTGGCACCGAAGACTTTCTCATATTCATTAAAAAATATTTCCAATTGTGATCAAGGTGGTGATAGGTTTACGAGAGATCCAAATAAACCAAGAAGGAGTGTGAAAAGGATGTGCACAAGGAAAGAATACTAAGAACCCTTATCCAAGAAGTGACAAGGAAGAAAAAGGGATTTTAGACATTGTCTACTCATATGCATGTGTACCAATGCAAACTACTTAATTAGGAATGTATGCTTACTATGCTTTTTTCATTTATGACTACTACTGCAAGACGTGGATCTATTTCTTGAAGAAGAAGGATGAAGTGTTTGCTAAGTTCAAGGAGTTTAAGATATTGTAGAAAACCTCTCTTAAAAGAGTATCATGACCTTACTATCAAATAATGGAGGAGAATTCACATTAGGTCCATTGAACAAGTACTACAAAGCAGCTGTGATTAAGAGGGAGCTCACCATCCCCTATATTCCTCAACAAAATGGTGTGGATGAAAGTAAAAATAGATCTATCATGGAAGTTGTAAAAACCATGATCCATGATCAATACATACATTAGAGGAAATTTGGGGTATAAAATGGGCCTTATAAGAAAACGTGCCAACAATAAATTTTGTGAGTTGGAATTCAAGAACCAATAGAATTTCAATAAAATGAGTCAACCATAATGGTTGAATTGAGATATTTGTCATAAAAGAAAACTACTTTTTTTGTTCGTATTTTCGACATATATCCCTGTGTTTTTACTCAAATTTCAAGTGGAAGATCTCATTGGATGCGGAATTTAATTTCGCATCCAACGAGTACCCACATTGCCTACTTTTGATGGACCCCGCTACCCCAAAAACAAGAAATACCTGAGAAAATGTGATGATGACATCATCATCACATTTTTTCAGGTATTTCTTGTTTTTGGGGTATCAGGGTCTGTTAAAAGTAGGAAGTGTGGGTACGCGTTTGATGCAGAATTAAATTCTGCATCCAATGAGCTCTCCCATTCAGAATTTGAGTAAAAACACGTGGAGATATGTCAAAAATACGAACATAAAAAATAGTTTCTTTCATTCTTCCTCCAAAATTAATAACTATTATTTTATTATTTTCCTTAGGAGGCCCATTCCAGACCTCAAATTTCCTATAATGCCTGTGTCCCTATGGGAAATATAAGCTATAACAGTAGTATATGTACAAAATAGAATCTCCCACAATGTCCTTGGGAATAAAGACTCCATAAGAGACATTAATAAGAGAAAAGTGTGAAGTGAGTCACGTAAACATATTTGGTTTTCTGGTATACATAAACATTCCCAAGAAGAAGAGATGAGGTTAGAACCTTTAAGAAGTAAGGGATTATTTGTAGTATATAGTGAGAAATCAAAGGCTTACCAAATATATATATGAGGATACAAATTTCAGAAAATTAAGGAAATACAAGGAAGTCGAAGAGGAGCATGAAAATCCTAGAGTTGTAGAAGGTTCTAAAATAGTAAGAAATGAGGAGGAAGAATATATACTTGAGGATAATGACATAACATTACCCCAGATACCTGAAGAGTTACACAGTGAGATGATCTTATGAAAAATAAGGCCCTCTTCGGGACAAGAAGTAATTGAACAAGAATAAAGGCATGGTGTTCCAGAAGGAACCATTAGAGAAATAAAGAATCCAAATAAATACCCCAATTATGTGGCCTTGATGTGTAATCTCGTTGAAAAAGAACCTACATGATTTGAAGAAGGAATGTGTAGATACCATGATTGAGAAATACAAGTCCATTATAAAGAATGATGTATGGGAAGTAGTACCGAGACCACAGAACAAATCAGTAGTATTCTTGAATTGGATCTACAAAAAAAAGAATTCAACAGATGGAAGTATAGAGAAATAGAGGGCAAGATCTGTAGCTCGTGGATTCTCTAAGAAGGAAGGAATCAACTATGAGGAGACCTTTGCACCAGTGGAAAGGTACACCTCAATAAGAACCATTTGTTTCTATGCATCCAAGATGAAGTGGAAGTTATATTTGATTTACGTAAAGACAACCTTCCTTAATGGAATGATAGGAGAAGCAGTATACATTGAACAACCTTAGGGATTCAAGACAGATATTCATAAGACACATGTATAGATACTAAAGAAGGCGTTGTATGGGTTGAAGAAAGCACCAAGAGAATGGTATGGAAGAATTAATGGAGTCGTGATGAGTTTGGGATTTATCAAGATTAAAGCATATTCCGACCTCTACTATAAGGTTAAGGATGATGAGATTATGATATTAATATTGTATGTGGATGATCTATTCTTAATAGGTATGGATAATCCCATCAACGAATGCAAGAAGAATCTTGCTATATAATTTGAGATGAAACACCTTGGAATAATGCACTATTTTCCAGGTCTTGAAGTATGGCAATATCTAGACAGTATTTTCTTAACGAAGGAAAATATGGAGTTCAGATCCAAAAGAGATTTGAGATGATGGATTGTAAGGCTATGACTACTATGATGAAAACGAATTTGAAGCTTTTGAATGACGATTATTTGGATATAGTTGATGTTACTTATATAGACATATTATTGGTTCGGTAATGTATTTGACCAATACGAGGCGAGATATATATTTTTTGTATAAACACCCTAATTTAGTATATGGTGGAACCCATATAGGTCAACCTAGTGGAAGAAAAACATGTGATGAGGTACGTGAAGGGAACATTAGATTATGGTCTCAGATATGCATGAGATGGTGATATCGTATTACACAAATTTATAGATTCAGATTGGGTAGGAAGTGCTGAAGAAAGAAATAGGACTTTAGGAAGTTGTTTTAGTTTGGGATCATGTATGATCTCATGGTTCAGTAGAAAATAGTCTAGTATTTTACTTAGGATAGTGGAGGATGAATATGTTGCAGTATGTTCAAAGTTTTATGGCTTCACAATATGTTACAAGGATTATTCAATGTAGAGATAGATGTGACTGATATCCATTGCAATAATTAGAGTTGTATTAAGATGACGGAAAACTTGGTGTTTCATGATAAGTCGAAACATATCAATATTAGATATAATTACATCGAGGATATGGTGACGAAGGGAGTTGTAAAGCTCAAGTATGCTCCTATAGAGAAACAAGTGGTAGATGTGTTGACTAAGCCTCTCTCTCGTGTAAAATTTGAATAAATTCGAGACAATATTTGTGTATTCTAAAAAGACCTCCATTAAAAGAGGGAGTGATGATGACGTAGTAGGATTCTTGGTGCAGTGGTGTGGTATCTTAGCTTAAGATATGGTATGTTTGGATGGTAACGTATGCCAAAAAAGGCTTGTTTGGTCCCCAGGGAGATTCGTTTGTTTGACTAGGATTGTTTCTCCCAAATGGGTTAGTAAGTCACAAAAACACCCGAGTGGGTCTACTAGAGATCCCACTATGATGCTACTTTAGATTTCCTAAGGTAAGTATGGTGAGATGCCAACACGTTGTGTTTTTACAATAATTTCTATGTTGATGAAGATGATGAGACGCCAACACTTTTTTTTGTTACCATCATTTCTATGTTTATAAAGATGATGCGATTCCAGCACTATGTTTTGATTCCAACATTTCTATGATGATGAAGATGATGATATTCCATCACTATGTGTTGGTTCCAACATCTCTATGTTGATGATGCATATGATGATCTAGGATTTATTTATTGATGATGTTTGTTTACCACTAACATGCTAATCATGTTGTTGTTTTTCCAGTATTTACACCCTGATTTTGCAGATGATGATTCAATATTCATGTACTGATGATGATAGAGATGTTCCAGTACTTGCATATTGATGTTGTAGATGATTATTGACTACTGATGTTGTAGATGATGATGATGATCCTATATTCACATACCGATGTTGTAGATGATGATTCAATATTCACATATTGATGTCGTAGATGATGATGATGATGATTAGCATCCACATACTAATGCTCTAGATGACGATGATAGTGTCCCAGTATCTATATACTGCTGATGATGCAGTTCGAGATTGATGATGAAGATGCATTATGTTGTTCCAAAACTTACTTTGAAATATTGAAACTCACAAGTTAGTTGTACAAATGATGTTGTGGTTGTCATTGATGTAGAATACCTTTTTAGTTAATAGGGAGTGTTAAAATAATATAAATTCAGAAGATATTCTATTTTTATTATTGAATTTCCTCCATTCGGAGATGCCCCTAATGTAATTGGTAATATGAGAGTCATTGAAATAATAGTGTAGGCCTATAGATGTAAGTTGGGTCAATAGTACCCATGTTTCATTATAATAAATATTGTTTTGGTGTCTTACTAGACAAGTCATTCCTGTTAGTTAGACAAATCGGCCCTATTAGGATTTAGGTCATGTCAAAAGTCAAATATAAATAGGGAGGTGCCTCCTTCATTTATACTCACTCAACTCAAGCAAGTTTTTTAGAGAGAGAGAAGACAGAGAGTGCTAGAAAGAGAGAGGAGAAGTTTTCTTGGGTTTTACTCTAGTTTGGTTGAGTTCTATACTAAGGAAATTTTACTCGTTTTTCTCCCACATGATGGTTTCCTAGGATAAATATTTGTGTCCTTTTATGGGACTGTACTTGTTTTTATTTCAATGATCCTACTATTGTAAATTGTTTTAAAATATCATCTAATCAATTAAGAAAACTTAACGATTAGTCACATAAAAGAACTGATATTTGAGGGTTTTGAGTTTCCTACCTCTCTATGTGGAGACCATGGAAGCAAGAACTCGTGGCTGGTGGAAAGTGAAATAATCCAAGGTCTATTGGATTTTCTCTTTTATACATGTTACACGAATTTGGTCAAGTCTTCTCATCTTTTAGTTTGAATATTGGTGGATGCCCACCTTCAAGTGTTAGTGGTATCCCAAGTGTTGTACTTATTCCTAGGATAGGCCACCCACTTCCATCATTGTCACCTTAGCAAACTGAGGTATGTCTCTTTCTCAATGTTCCCTAGTGTTTCTCTTTAGTTTTTATAGGCTAGTTGCTTGACCCAGGAACCGTTCCTCACTAGATTAGCCATCCTCCCTAGAAGCCCTAGGTTGGGTAGGTATTTTGCTAGAGTACAGTTTTCCATGGGTTGTGATACTTTTTTATTACACAAACCTATCTAATAGGGTTAGATAGATTGCATTTTACATGGTACATAAGGGTAATTTTAGGTGTGCATTTTTACCTTAAAAACCCTAAAAATAAAAATAAAAATATATTTTTATGCATTTTTTTCCTCCCTAAAATTTTGTCCTCCTTCCCTAATGTAATGCCCCATATTAATATTAATTAAAGTTTATTAGTAAATACTTTTATTAAACTAAACTTAAACCATATTAATGTTAATTAAAGTTTATTAGTAAATACTTTTATTAAATTAAAGTTATACTAGTTAATTTACCGTCTTTACCAATTGCATAAAGAATTAAATAAATAATATTCAATAAGGTGTGACATATGGTTAGGTTTTGTAAACCCATACACTTGAAGATTTACTAATACATTACACATGTCAGACCTATCGGAACGGCACTACCTATTATAAAATAAAATAATAATGAAAGAGGCGGTGGAAGGAGGTATAAGGAGGGGGATTTTGGGGATTTCGGAGGAGGGCAGGAGAAGTTGGATTTATTTTGGGGGAAATTGGACTCTCCATGAGGAAAACGAAGAGGAAAAATGATTGAGGAGGGGGACAACTCAAGGATGAGAGTATCTGTAAATGACTGAGACTGAGAAGATAAAGAATGGAGAGGAAGCTGCTCTCGATATTATTGGTGTGTGGGATCGAGGGCTAGGAAACCCGTGGGTTTCCTAGGGCCAGCTCATGATGAGTGCTGGTCGGCAGGGTGGCACATCATGTTGTTAATCAAGGCTCGGTTGGTTGGACGGAAAGCTTGGAGAGGAAGGGGCCTACAAGTCTACAGCAAAATCTTGGATTCACTACGAACGCTGGCCCCAGGTATTTCAATTCCAGATAAGTATATTTTAAATTTATGTATGGTATTATTGTCTAGTTTACAAAAAATATAATTTATGAAGTTTTTTCAAACCTGTATAGCTCCTATTTCTACGTTAATATGTTTAGGGTTCATGATTGTACATTCATGTGTTTACAAAACTAATAGTACAGACTAAACTTGTAATATCATTTAAATGGTCTTGATAGAGAACATCACTGAGAGAGAGAGAAAGAGTGCTCTACCGGTTAGGTAGAGCACTACAGAATGGTATCAGAGCCACTGGCTCAAACGCCGGGACCTTAAGGGTCTTCTTTTTTTTACACTTAGAAGTACCAATAAATTTAAAAATCTTTGGAAATCTAGAAAATCTGGGCATAAATCTATACAGAAAATTGCAGCAATTACCACCGTAAACTCTATGTAGACCACCGAGTATATAAATAAATAAAATATTAGAAGTAAATTTCTATAGTA
Source organism: Pseudotsuga menziesii (assembly GCA_001517045.1). Lineage (NCBI taxonomy): Eukaryota > Viridiplantae > Streptophyta > Pinopsida > Pinales > Pinaceae > Pseudotsuga > Pseudotsuga menziesii. The sequence goes on along the minus strand of LPNX011174033.1, from coordinate 47,557 downwards.
TTTACACTAAAAGAAACTAATTTAGAGAACACGGCTACAAAAAAAAATATACCTAAGAAAGTGAATAGTTATATTTTTAAAAGAAACCCTAATAGGAATAAAGAAAATTAAATATTATCCAAATTCTGTGCCATATCTATATGGACGATATGGAGTCCTAGATATAGAGCCATAGCTTATTTCAAAGTGCGTTCAAGAGATATCATCTTGTGTGGCATACCTTCCACTTTGAAAGCCATAAAAGGGTGTTTCATATCCTCCAACAGTGTATGTTGGAAATCCATAATAAGGGCCAGACCCTAGCCCAGCATCCCAACGTGTTCCAGCTTCCCTTTGTCCAATATTCCTTCTACTGCCCATTTCTTTTTTTCTAAATGGACTCTTTCATGAATAAAGCATACCGGGATTCTGACAACTTCATTGCGCTTCCATCCCAGAGGATTATAGATAACAATTACCTGAGTGCAAATCAATCAAGAAAATACAAATAAATGAGCAACCCAATATTCAAACAGAATAAAAAGCCATCTCAGATAAGTTAAGAATTAGTTAAAATAGTGTATTAGGATGAGAACCACACCATGCTCATCCCATCTCCTAAGTTAGCTTCAGATTCAGGGCAGTAGCTGATATTCATGAGAGGACACTGCAAACAATGCTTAAACGGTAGAGCTTACTCATTCTAGAAGCAAGATGTATCATTACCGAAGCAGAAAACTACTTGATAAGAATATTACATACATAAAATCTATGACTCTGATCACTTATGCTTAAGAATGCAGATTTCCTTATAGAGGACAAAATCTCTGTCTAAAGTTTCCTTTAAAAAAAAAAAAAAAAAAATGACAATTACTTAGGGCAAATTCTGTTTGAACAATATACCTGTGCAAGTTTCATTTCCTGTCTTGAGGTACTCTTGGAATCCTCTTCCTGCATTAAACTTCCCTTTTGATATTCTGAATGAGTTCTGGGCCCAGTGGAAATTTTATCTACACAACTATTATTTGATTTCCCACTCATAAGGTAGAGCAATGCCGAATTCATCACACTCTCGGCCTGTGATGAAAAGGTGAAAATGAACTCACAGTTTACCATCTTGTAACAAGAATTTAAAGCACCAACCTATATGTTGAATAGACCAAAAAAAAATAAAAAAATCAAGGGACACCAAGTTCATCAAAAAGAAACATCTGCTTTTGATTGTATCTAATTTAATATACAATACATGCAAAACTGTAATATAAGATAAAACATAACAAACATTGTACTATCATAAAACCTTCCCAATATAAAGTGAAAGGACAAAAAGGATGGGTGCTAGAGATAAAGCCACTAGATTTAAACCTCTACAGATCCACGTGAAAGCCGTTTGGCATCATTAGCCACATGTTGTTTCGAGGTACCAGATACTCCATCATGGTGCTGCAAGAGAGCCATTGCTTCTTCTAAAGAATCAGTGTTTGGACTTCCCTTATTTCTACCTACAAGGAACTCCAATTGCCTTGCTGCCTGTAAAGAATAGCTTACCAAGGCAGTTATAAAATGAAAATTCAAGAGTTCACAACAAATAAATACCGAAACCACATAGTAAATGACCCCAAGAGCACCATGCGAGAACAATTAAGCAAAAGAGTACCTGCAGAAAACCTGAAAGTTTTCTCACGTAACCTTTGAGAGCAGGTCGACTAGTGAAATATCCTGTCCAGTAAGCAACTGAAAATTCTCCATACCTGTTCAACCAAGAAACAAAATTATATTATGCAAGGAAAAACGCATCGAAACAATATCCATGGCTATTGCAGAGGCCATTAAATATGAACTACGATTTCCTACAAGGAAATCTAACATGTCGCAATGCAGTTATTTCTCAAATTAAATTTTCTTAGCAGGTTATTAAACATTTTATTCTCATACAAATTACATAGTTTCCATCTGATTCCCCGCTCTCTCCCAAGACCCATGTTACCAAGAAATTGCTCTTTCATCTTTTTTTTTTACTGTAGCCATGTCCACAACTACTCTGCTTCACCCTCTAACTAACCCATTACGTGTCTTTTCCAACGGAGTCCATCCAAAGCATTTGAGCGTGAAAGCCAACCGATTTATTTCACCATAGTGCTACAAGCCCTGCCCTAAATTTTATTTCGTTTGTATCTACCTAGTACTGCAAAATAAGGTAATCGTCTTTTTTATAAATGATCATGTAGAAGCTGTTACTGGGAAAGAATCCTTGTGTTCACAGGATGTGCTAATTAACAGCATAGATGGAAGGCATAAAAACAGGCACTTGAGACTTGCTGGAACGCCACGTAATTCGATCAGTCTCATCTGCAATTTCCTTCCTTACCAGTGCAAAGACCGTGCATTCCTTTCTGGGCAGGCGAAGGACCTTGCGCGCGGGTGAGAACAAAGGAGTTCTTGAAGGCGGGCGTGGGAGGACTCCCGCCGCAGGTTGGTGGACAGGTGGGGCACATGCATCCTCTAGTCACGTGGGTATGGGCTGCGTGGGAGATAAGGAAAATATGCCATCTTTCACCTTGATTTCATGAGCCGCGTGGCCTCCTTCATGCAGAGTCTAAATACCAAATAAGGTATAAGGCGTAAGGTTGAAATTATTTTAGTTTTATAAGGTTTTAATTATTATAAAACATATAATAAATTTTACGTTTTTAAATTTTATTATGTTTTAAATTTTGCATATATTTTAATTTAAATTTAAAGTCAATTGTTTAAACCACGGTTATGTAAAGTATTGGAGAAAAATAAATTTTAAGGTTATTATAGGAGTACCGATTGATGGAGGTCTACCGGATTGGTTTTGCTCTATTCCCTGTGCGCCACACCTGCATTATCTAAGAACTGTGTATCCGTGACCACCTCACCGATGCAAACAGAACCCATAGCAATGAGCGATTGTCTTGGCACTATGTTCTCTCTCCATCTACCTGCTAAACAGAAGAAATAGGACTAGAGGATCGACCAAAGTGGATGGGATTGTATCTGTCATTCTGCTATCTAGTCTCTGAGCTGAAAATGGAGAACCTAGCCGGCTGGCAGCGATTTACAACAGATATTTTTTCGCCTGCTAATCCAACTTTATATGATAGGTA
>LPNX011174033.1:26430-44376 GCA_001517045.1 Pseudotsuga menziesii | reverse complement strand
TGCCGGGGACATAACAATTGATTTCAAAGGGTACATATTGGTGATCTATTTTTGTATTCTGTTTCTATATCATCGATTGGTTGAGTATTGGAAAGAGATTTAAGTGACTCGATAAGAATTTGTTTTATTATCATCCGCTCCTAGAATAGGCTATTCCTATGAGTAAGCTGAGTATTTTCTACAGAATACAGTAGCTAACATTCTATCGCCATTCCCATCTGCCTTTGCTAGAAATAAATGAATCTTTTGGTATTGTGGGATTTAATATAGAATACAATAAAGCATTTCTAAGATTTCTGAGATGAAGCGTTACAGTTTTTATTTTTAAAAGTTGTACTTTACAATATATTTAATTTTTAATTATATTCAAAAAAGACTTTTGTAATAAGATTGTTTATTTTATTTTCAAAAGATTTTTTTTTTATAAATTACCCCTCTCTATGAGCACTCGAGTTGCTCTAAACTACTGTAGGTTTATAATTGCCGCCAATACGTAGTAGAATCAATTGGAAGAAAAAAAAAATAAGCAGTGATTAATTTGTATTTCATTATCAATCAAGAACAAAGTGTGTGCTCCCTTATAGCAAACTTGGAAATTAGACAACCCATCAGGTATCAATCCATATGACGGAAGTATTACTTTTTCTGAAAACCTTTGCGTTCTATCTAGATGAAACCATATCCCTCAAACCTGTAAATCAAAGGACCCCGCCTCTCCCTACTACCTTTGGTCGAGAGTGGCTCGGCCCCTCTCCTGGAAGATGGGACATTTGTTGGTGGACAGCAAAATAAATCCTCGAGACATACAGACGAATTTGAAGGAACAAATAAATCCATATGTATGCCGACCGAAGACACTCACTCCATCAAGAGCACTTGCCAGCAGAAGAGACTGAGACATTTTTTTAATATATGGGAGTGACTTCAGTTTATTACGTAAGTGAATGAAGGGTACGCCTCTCTTGTAAGATGATTGCGGTTATGAAAAAAAAACAAAAAAAAACAAAAAAAACCCTCTGTTGCCTTTTTAAATCTCTTTAAATTAAAGAGATTTAAAATATTAATGTAATTAAACCGGGCATTTTGTTTCAAAGCTAGTTTTCACAGAAAATAAGCACAATCTGGAATTTTATGAGCTTCACCTAATAAATTCATCCTAATAATGAAAATACAGGTCTCTTTGTTTGTTTGGTTAGATAAGTTTAGCAGCTACAGATAATTATCCCCTACTTTTTCTGAAAACCAGGATCTCGTGGGGAAAATGGTGTCCATCTCCACAAAAAAAAAAAAAAAAAAAAGAGGTGTGATGAAACCAGTTAGGAAGAGGACATATATGTTTTAGAGTTGAAAGGACCTCAAGAGACTTGGACGCATCTCTGATTTCTCGACCTGCAGGAAGCATTTAGGATCGGTATACTTTGGCACCAAATTGCCGAGGACGTAAAATGACAGGTAATAATAATAATAATAATAATAATAATAATAATAATAATAATAATAATAATAATAATAATAAAGATTTTATTCCTTGTGACTTGGGAAACATGCTTCAAAACCATACATAAGTTGAAAAAATATATATATATATATAATTATAAATTTATAAATTTAATATAGAGAAACTTTCAATGCCTAAGTATATAATAATAATAATAAAAGTATGAAAGGTATATATATATATATATATTATTTGAAGAAAGAGGTGTTTACATTTATTAATCCCAAAAATTACTTCAAAACGAAATACCTTCAATCACAAAACTATTTCTAAGTTAAATTTTAATTGAAAAGGGAAAATTTAAGGCTCGATACATCCAAAGTATAAATCACAACATCATATGCCAATCTCATTTGTATGAGTTTACTATTCTTTTAAACATAGTATTCAATACCTTATTAACTACTTCGAATTGAGCTTTGGATAAGGATAATGAGGTGTCCCATATTCATGCTTAAATCTTGAATGATTTATCAATTTTATTCATTTATTTATTTAGCAATTTTGGAAATGTGAGCTAGGTCAATGATAATCTAATTCATGACACTAAATCTTTATCCGATTTGATGAAAAGTGAAGTGATATGCAGGAGTTATTGTTAAAAGTTGGTATACAGTAGTCTATTGTGACAATATTATAATTATTTTCATTAGTGGAAGTTAGACACCATTCCATAAAGTCAATCCTCCACTTAGAAAATGGCCCAGAAAACATTATCAAGTCCAATAAAGCTAGGGGTGCATGGGACTTTGATGTATATAATTAACAATATCACACTTTGATATATATATATATATATATATATATATATATATATTTGTGGGTGTTAAATTTAAAAATATTTGTTTCATAGTGTTAACGTTTCTTAAAAAAAAAATTTAAGTGTAAATTTATTTATGAGAAGTCAACTAGGTTATAAAAGGATCACCTCCTAGGTAAAAAAAACCACACTATCTAAGTTAATTTATGCTGAAATTATTTATGGAAGATTATGCACGTTGTTACAAAATTATTGAACAAGGGGATAGAAAGAGTACGCATAACTAATTCCACATTATAATACAAGGTACTCTAACGAGGAGGTTGATTAATTATGAGTTAATAGGAACATCCCTTGATTAGTTCTGTGTGTCCTAGTGTGCATACAAAATATTAGGTTATGTAGAAGTTTCATTCATCTTGTAAGGATACCCTATGTTAGGAGTGGTGATCACATGGTTGTATGAAGTACCTAAGCGATAGTATGTCAACATTCATAGATAGGGATGCCTAAGCAATTGCATTATTATAAAGATTATTTATATTGTAAACTTAATATACACGGATTAATGAAAACATTAAAGATGCTAAAGATACATCTTGATGAGCATTAGAGGGAGTGGTGCAATAGAATGGTAGTTGTGTAATTAGTAAGTGACGGGTGTGAAGTGATGATGATATCAACTGGTAAATTTATGTGATAAGTAAACTAGGTTGAAGACGATATGTTTTAATGACACGTAAATACCATAAGAGTGTTAATGATAAACAACTAGTACAAAAGGGAGGAGTGTTTCAAGTGTTTCAAACCTACTAATAGGAATTAGTATAGAAAGAGGTGAACATATAAATGACATCTAGATATTATCATAGAAAAATGATACGACGAGCCAAGAAATTATCAATTAAATTACATAGGATAAAAAGTGTGTCCCATTATTAAAATTACAAAGAAATAAGTAGAAATTGTAAGTACTCTTTGTATAATGTGCCATTCATAGGGTAAGAGTGCTCTTTAAAGAGAATTGATTGGTGAATAGAATTTGATTAATAAAACATAGTGTTATTCAAGTTATTATAGAAGTATCGATGTCAAGATGGATCCTAATTAACAATTTTAATGAGAACATAAGTAATGTAAATTGGAGAGAGATTCAATATAGCTAAAACGAATCAACAACAACAACAAAAGGGAACTAACGTCTCCTTATGAATCACAATAGAAACAAGACTATAGAACTTTTTTTTAAAATTTTGTATAAATTGTTGTGGATAATTGTCTAGTAAGGCATGATGAACCTTGATGTAGGTTACAAATAGGGATCCTCGAGAAAGATCATAAGTAGTTATTAGGATGTGTTTTTCAGCTAAATTTTAAGAGCATATATTACATGATAAAAGAAGTAAAATAGTAAAATGACATCGACAGATTGATCAAGTAAAAGTCCAAGTGGGACTACCATAACTAATGAATTCTAGTAGTAAGACACCTATATTATGCATAATAATATATTCTTATAATCGTATGAAATGCCCATAATTGACTAGACATATCGACATGTTACATTTTATTTTCTTAATAAATGTTGGACTCAGTTTGACTGATTAAACCATATTTATGACATGATAGATGTTGCAACTATGTCTAAGATGTTACTATTCTTATGTTGATACAGTGATTGTGATTGTGAGGTTACTATGTTATAGTTATCATGATATTCCTTTGTTCATAAAGACAGTGTATGTTTTCATCATTGATAAATGTAATAGATATAAATGATGTATGGATATCAACCCAGGATGTGATCAATTTAATGAGTTATACAATGAAAGGAAATGTTGTTGATAATATGAACCAACTGATGATTGAATGGAGATATTATTATGAATGTATGTTTTCAAAGTACTAATCTGCAGGACACACAGGCTATGTAATAAATGGATACTTTATATGAAGTGTGGTATAGTACCTATTTCTGCAGAAGAGCCTTGATTACCAAAATTGATGATACGATGACACAGACCAATAATCTCGATAGCAGCAAAGTATGTTTTGATAGGGTATATAGACCCAGGATGTTGAGAGGGATGGATGTGTTCCACCCTATGTTTTTATGATACCCAAGGTCGTGGGAGGGCAGTGCTGAGACACGCTCCCCATGTTGTTGTGATGACGACGGTCGGGTACCCGAGGTCGTGGGAGGGCCGTGCTGAGACACGCTCCCCATGTTGTTGTGATGACGACGGTCGGATGCCTGCTAGGAGAGGCTAGGTCTGCTATTCAGCCGACACTATCGCTTTCAGGTTCTTATGTGGTTAGGTCGGTGAAGAAGACATCCACTTCTATACTAGCAGAGGAAGGATAGGGAGGATGCGGATGTAGGTTAGGATGGGTGGACATCTTATTTATTATGGTTGAATGTTGGACAATTATGATAATGGAATTAGTGATGGTAGGTACCAATCTTAACTGACTAACTAATAAGAACATAATGGTTAAATAACTCCAAATGTCACAAGAAATCCTATAATATCTGTATATGGGTTATGTTGCGTGAAATATTATTTGTATCAGTTAGAATTTAGGGGTTTTTGCTATAGTACATGTGCAGCCTGTGCATGTACTGGCCATGCATGCACACCTCACACATGCACGCTAGTATGAAATATTTAAATAGTTGATAGGTTAACTAAGTAATTGTGAATTGCTTTAAACCTTAAAATGTACCTTGAATTGTTTTAAACCTATAAAAGTACCTTGTATCACTATTTTGACCATAACTTCGGGACGAAGTTCCCTGAAGGGTGGGTGTATGTAATGCCCCATATTAATATTAATTAAAGTTTATTAGTAAATACTTTTATTAAATTAAAGTTATACTAATTAATTTACCGTCTTTACCAATTGCATAAAGAATTAAATAAATAATATTCATTAAGGTGTGACATTTGGTTAGGTTTTGTAAACCCATACACTTGAAGATTTACTAATACATTACACATGTCAGACCTATCGGAACGGAACTACCTATTATAAAATAAAATAATAATGAAAGAGGCGGTGGAAGGAGGTATAAGGAGGGGGATTTTGGGGATTTCGGAGGAGGGCAGGAGAGGTTGGATTTATTTTGGGGGAAATTGGACTCTGCATGAGGAAAACAAAGAGGAAAAATACTTGAGGAGGTGGACAACTCAAGGATGAGAGTATCTGTAAATTACTGAGACTGAAAAGATAAAGAATGGAGAGGAAGCTGCTCTCGATATTATTGGTCTGTGGGCTCAGGGGCTAGGAAACCCGTGGGTTTCCTAGGGCCAGCTCATGATGAGTGCTGGTCGGCAGGGTGGCACATCATGTTGTTAATCAAGGCTTGGTTGGTTGGACAGAAAGCTTGGAGAGGAAGGGGCCTACAAGTCTACAGCAAAATCTTGGATTCACTACGAACGCTGGCCCCAGGTATTTCAATTCCAGATAAGTATATTTTAAATTTATGTATGGTATTATTGTCTAGTTTACAAAAAATATAATTTATGAAGTTTTTTCAAACCTGTATAGCTCCTATTTCTACGTTAATATGTTTAGGGTTCATGATTGTACATTCATGTGTTTACAAAACTAATAGTACAGACTAAACTTGTAATATGATTTAAATGGTCTTGATAGAGAACATCACTGAGAGAGAGAGAAAGAGTGCTCTACCGGTTAGTTAGAGCACTACACCTAAAAAATTGTCCTAGCGTCTAAATCCCTAAAAACCCTAAGGATGAATTATGCGAGACCCTAAAAATAGGAAAATTGAAAAAATAAAAAAATATGCCGTAAAAAATCCTTAAAAGAGTCCTAAAATCATACCTAACTACCTTAGGATCCCACTTTACCTCGGGGGCCCCACCTTCTTCTCATTATGATCCTATTTCCCTTCCTCTATTTATCACTCCTCTTTCCCTACACAACCAAATGAATTGTTGGTGAGGAGTTAGTTATTGCTGGTTTGAATTGCCTAAAACATTTTATGCACACACTACATTAGATATACTATGGTTAAGACATGATTATTTCCTAAAATTGGGATCGTGTTAATATTTCAAACCTAACTTCAAGGTTGTACATGCTAAACATACACATAAATCTTGGTTTTAAAACTGATACATGGTAGATAAGTATTGTTTCCTCAATGACTCATATATTATTGGGTCTATGCTATACTAAACACTTAATTTTGGTGGATATTATAACTTTGCAATTTCAAACCTTATATTGATTACTCATGTGCAAGCATTGGATGTCTCCACAATTATAGATACACACAAATATATTCTTTATGTTATTGTTCATTATTGTGTTTCAAGTTTCCAATGGTGCTATCAATGCTGGAGTAAATGTTTAATGCATACCTATTATTAATTAGTGCTTGTAGCATACACTACTACTGATACCACCACTCCTATGCTACTTTTGTCACAAAATGTAATTACATTGTGGACTGATATAACGTCTACTTGAATTGTTTTGAATGCCAATTAGAGTGGGCTAGGTACATTGTTCTTCTATACAGACTAGTTTTAGTCTTGGTCTTTGGTTACTCAATACAAGGTTGTATAAGTGAACATACTTATATGAAATTTATGAAACCTTGGTAATATTATTAACGCTCCTATAAACACTATAGTTAAAGACTGAATATACAATGCTGCTATACTAACACCTACTACTTGTACATACAACAAGTTTGCACTTTGAGACCCTAAGTTATCTATTGCAGCTAAGCGAACTTTCCTTAATTGAGATATAAATAACACCATTGTGTATAATGTTGTTCATTATCTTCACATGATTGATTCCACCATAAATATTGAACATAATGTGAGGATTGAATACATACATGCTACACTCGGTTTAATGTTGTCATAATTATCTATCATACTCCATGTATTGCTTGTGTATTTTGGGTATGATAAGTGCTTGTACTTGATAAAGTATTGCACATGTATTTTTTTATTTCCATTATGGTATAAGAGTGATATTTGGGCTGATATACTACTTCAATAACACTAGTGCACTCCATATACAATAGTATTTCAACTCATTTTCTAGACTCCATAAGGAACTCGTTACTAGCAACCTTGAAAGAAAAATTTGGTGTTTAGTGTCTTGGTAGAATCGGACTAGGGCTCTCCCCTAAGAGTTTTCGACTTCCGAAGTAGTTTGGGAAAGGTGACTAAGGTGACAGTGGTCACTTTTCCCACATATGCTTGCTAGTGAATTTGAAATGTCATTTCAACTGGTAACACCATGCTTTACCAATCATTCGTAGTTGCAAGCACACACACACACACACACACACACACACACACACACACACACACACACACACAAATATAAAGAGAGAGACACACATAGGGGTGTGTGCAAGAAGTTGAGGGACCTGTTAGATGCAATTCAACTTTTTAGGAACAAGCTCACGTTACATAGAAAAAGAATGCGCTCATCTTCCATAGCACTTGGAATAGTAAATCCGAGCCTGACATGTCAGCAGACATGTAGGATAGGTAACCATAATGCACACGCGTTTTGTAAATCTAATAAAAAAAAAACACACAGTCCCGACCGAGAGTCATTTTCACCAAACACGAGCGCGAAGACAATGGCCTGCTCATGCCCTAGGAGCTTGGAAGAGTGCCCATTCCTCGATTTGAAGACAAATCCTCCGGTGAATCGTCATATTAACAAGTAATTCATTCACCCATAGCTTTTTTTTTTCAATTAGATACTTAAATTACCATTTTATATTTGTAAATGCAATAAAAACCATAAAAAAATAAACAACCATCTCATAGCCAAAACACCAACCAACCAAAGATGATGATATGCCAATGCCTTCCCCAAGACTAAACACATAAATTGATCACATACAATTTGACACAAATGTTTCTAGGCAATGCCATTGGAAAAAACCCTATTGGCATGCATTATGTAGGAAGACTAAACTTTTTATTTTCTTTTTTCCTCATAAAAAACAATTTAGATGCTATTCTATATCTAATCAAATGAAACTCTCTAGTACATAAAAAAAAATAGAATAGTCAATAACCCAAACAATCACATGACCAAAAGAGCCTACCCTTCAAGAGAAATTCACCAACAAACCAAATATTGCCTAAAAATCTACATCATATGCCATACATATGAATTAAGGCCTTTAAAATTACAAGCAAGCCAAAATTCCTAGAGATTGTGAAAACCATTACCATTAGAAAAAAAACCACTCTCACTAGAATCTAGGAAGCATAAACAAACATATTTTCAATATGACTGGAAGCATAAACAAGCATCTTTTCAAAAAGTGATGAAAGAACTCGTACTCGCTATAGAACCATGGACAATTTCATAATGGCATTCCCTATTAATCTGCCCATATAGAAGAAATATGGAACAATGAACAATTCCTCCTTTGCTGCCAAAATCCAAACCTTAAACGAAAGACAAACCTCTCAACAAAATTCAAATCATATTTCTAAGTTAGCACAACCATCTTTGTAAGCCAAAACAAGTTATATCCAATTCTTACTTACTCATTAACTGAATGTAGTCACAAGTTGAACAAAACTTACGTTTTAATTATGAAATGTTTAATCTTAAGTTTAAATAAATATATGTAAGTGAATTTGTCATTAAATTGCTAAATTGAGTTTGATTTAATACATTTTCAATTTTTAAGAGACATCATTATATGCCATGTATATGTTTCTAATGATTTGGTTATTGATGTTTTTTTTGCAGTTGCTGCAATGGATCCGAATGCTGCGATTCTGATTGAGCTTGCTCATTTAAGGGGCATTAGTGCCTCTTTTCGTGGCGGCGATGAGATTCGCCGCTCACTTGCATCCACCATGGATGCTATTGTTGACATTGTTTCGTAGTCAACTAATATACTATATGATATCACATCATATAGAGAGAGGAAAAGAACAGAACAAGAGGATGGATTGGATTATGTGGCAATAAAAAGGCTAAAAATAAAAAAGGAGGAAATTTTTGCATTATTCATGGATCCTTGGACTGGAGAAATCCCAAATGCAAACCGGCCACATATAACCATTGAGTGGTGCATATACCAACCATTTATCGATAACTGGATGGATAGATGGTATATGGTCTTTGATTTGCCACCGCATAACAACAGGGAAATGCCCCTGTATTTCCTTCGAAAGATGTATGCGGAGTTCGTGTTGCATAAACACGTGAACTATTTTTCTTACTTGGAGTTTCAGGGGATCGGTGGGGGGATGCCCCAAAACCGACCCAATGCGAGGGTCCAAGACCCTAATCGCCCTATCCCTGCACCTCGCGCACCATTGCATGGGCCAGATGTCCCACCTGCAACTCGCGTAGTTTCTGAGACATGGGATGCTTTTTTGACACTGGAACGAGTGGTCCTTCGCCATAGCACTACTCTTCAGCAGATGGGTGGGGATGCAGGACCTAGTGCAGAACCATCCACTGGTGCACCACCACCTACTGGGCCACGAGGACCTAGTGCAAGACCATCCACTGGTGCACCACCACCTACTGGGCCACGAGAACCATCCACCAGTGCACCACCATCGGCACATCCCCAGCAAAGTTCTGATCCTCACGAGTGCACATCGTGTGGTCGTCCCTGCTATGGTATTTCCACAGATGTTGTGTTTAGTGGTTTTTTGAGTGAGGTATGTAGATATGGTTAATTTTTATAGATTCTTCATTTAGTTTCCTCTTTGTACACATATATATAGTTTGAGCTTTAATATATTAATTTTGTGAACTTGCAGTTATTGCGTTTTGATGCCAGAGACCCCCCAGACTTTGGATTGGGCCATGGAATTGCAGCGACCGATCCCTTTGTTGGTGGAGGGATCCATGATGGTACAGGCCCATCTGGTTCTACTGAGGTAAACATTCTAAAATTTCAATTTTTCAATTATGCTTGTCAATAATTTGTTAATTTCCACATACTTTACATGTTAGTTCACTAATTCTATCTATGGTCTAATATTTACAATTATTAAACTTGCAGATCCCAGATTCGTCACTGGGTGGAGAGATCCACGAGACACATCATGGTAGCCAGGTAAACATTTTAATATGGTAAACAATTACAGTTGTCATTTTTTAAATACATGTACATGTTTGTTGAATTATGCATACATCTAACTACATGAGTTCACTTGCTGATTGTAGGCATCGACCCAAACATCTGGGCCATTGCCTACAGATGCATCTCCTCCTAGGCCTTCCGTGGACAAGGGTCGTGTGTACATGAGGCGGTACACTCCAAAAAAGACTCGAGCTGCCCACGACCATGGATTTTTTGAGCCCATGGTAATGTATATCCTTCGATGATATTTGTTGCTTAACTTGAAATCCGGTGCATAAGTTGTTTTTGTTAATGTTTGATTTGCATGTTTACTGCATCAGGAGCCGGAGTTAACGGAAGAAAGTATAGCATCGATGGTTGATGTAGCAGTTGATGCTGCTTCATCAATGGAAGCTAGTCACACCGAGGTATACCTGACTATTTCAACGTCATCTTGACATAGTTTATTATTGTTGTCTATTGTTTATTCATTCATGTCTAACTATTTCAACATTTGGTGATTGTATGCCCCAGCAGCAGGAGTAGTTCCTACCCCCCTTGTTTCGACCACAGTTGAGGCACCAGCAGCAGGAGCAGTTCGTGCCCCCCTTGGTTCTACCACGGCTGAGACCATGGTAATGTATATCCTTCGATGATATTTGAACTCATTAAGTTGATATAGACATATAGTTTATTATTGTTGTTTAGCTAGACATAGTTTATTATTTTATTTTATTGTTTACTCGTGCATGTCTAACTAATTCAACATTTGGTGATTGTAGCCACCAATAGAAGAAGTAGCTTCTGGCCCCCCCGGTCTGACCATCATTGATGTTGAACCAACGGCTCCGTCTGCGACACAAGGAACTAAACTCCAACTATCACTGGATGTTGTTGAGGTGAGATGTCTATTGATGACTAATTGTTTCATTCAATTTCCAACAAGATGTTGATAGGTTTTGAGTTAATTGAGATATGGTATTGCAGAGTCCAGCTCCACGGAGGAGGATCCATCGACACACATTGATCCCAGAGATGATCCTAGTGGATCAAAGTCGGGAAAGAACAAGAGGAAGCTTGACTTCTGATACATGCATTATAGAATATATGTACATTTGCATACATGTGCAAGTGGCTTGGATAGTTTTGGATACATGTACTTTTGGATAGTTTTGGATATATATGTACTTTTGGATACATGTACTATTGGAGACATGTACTTTTGGATATATATCTACTTTTTGATACATGTACATTGACATTTCACTTATAAATGAATGATATATTTCACTTCGTATGAGTTCTTTGGTTTCCACATGTTGTTATGTCAATCTATTGTGTGGATTATCTATTATTTATGAATGCACTATGTCAAAGTTCTTGCACGTGTAATTAAATCAAACTAAGTGCAATACAATGTAATACAATGTTTCAATGAACTCACGACATGCACACTAATTGGATACATCTAATTAAATGTAGTGAGTTTGGATGATAAAATTACAAGTTAAGTGAATGATGAAGTGTAATATAATAAAAATAGATTACAAGTCAAGTTAATGTTTAAGTGTAATATAATAAAAATAAATTACAAGTTAAGTAAAGGTTTATGCAAGAGGTTTTTCCCATGGATGTGCTATGTGTCTAGTTGCATTGGTGCACTATATAGAAGTTTGTATTTTTATTGTATATAGCGAGGCACACCAAAGAACAAAAGATTTGTGTACATTACCACACCTAGATAGAGGTAGTTGAACTATGAATGTTGACCTATACTGCTTATGGTATTCTCCAGAACCACATCAGTGTGCATGTTACAATATGGAACACTAAGACATATAGTAATATTTTAGTGTGTCTAGGCATCTATAATAATTCAATGTTTATGTATCGAACTTAATATAAGGTACATCGATGTCATTTGTTTGATAGTACACCAATATGATGATATGTAGTTACAATCACTTGTGAGTACAACATCTATAAGGGAATAAGTGAATTGTGTATCAATAAGAGCATCAATTTGTTCAGTAAATAGAAGTTTGTATGTGTTCAATAACTAGAATTTTGTATCAATAAGAGCATCAATGTGTTTATTAAGTATAAGAGCATTGATCCATGTAATGGTGACAAAAGAAATGTTATGTTCTAGTTCAACGTTTGACATAACTCATTGGAGTGGAAATAGCCATGCATACATAGAAAAATATCAAATTACTACATAAAAGATTCAACCAACAACATGAATTATATGAGGACTCTCATCGAATCACGTATTTAATTATTCCCAGCACATGATTATCACATTTCAATGGAATACATGGAACCTTAAAACAACATATAATGCTCATCATGTATCACAAAAGGATCAAACTTGGTATCTTGCCATCGTTCATCTTTGGACCTTTATAGGATCGATATTTCCAACATAAGTTCATGAGTACAAATTATAGATGTACATATATAGGAAAGTGCAACATAAAACATTATTAGAAAGGACAATGGACATAAATTTAACATATAAACAACTATAAATCACATATCAAATATCAAATTCTTTGCAACGTTACAATAGTTAAGAAAATAACTTTCACAAGGTAAATTGTTAGCCATGGGTGGCTGAATGGCAATAACAATGCTCCACCCAACTGTAGATTCTCCGAAGGTTTCTACTTTTCCATTTGAAGACCACCCTTGAGTTGGGCAATGATAATCCGCTAGGGTTGATGGTAACTTGAGATACATATTTTTTAGCTATTGGTGACGAACATCCCAGGTCTAGTAATGAGGTGGGTCCACATTACATATTATAGGAAGTGCACTGGGCAGAGTTGAACCAACAATGCCAGATTTGCATTGAAGTGCACTGGGCAAAAAACTAGTTTAGGAAATGACTGTATGATGGCGTCATTGGGCCACGAGGACATGAGGGAGAGGGCCAACTAGGGGTAATGGCATTCCACGATACCAACGGATTCGACGATTCGTCGATCCAACCTCTGGTTGCCGAGATATGTCAAGTTGCAGGTCGCATGAAAATGTCGTTCAAGGATAATTGGTCAATCTTGGTCCGGGAGCAAAAAACCAAACAGAGCGACGAAAGTGCATGCCGTCGGCTCCTGCAAGTGTGTATGGGAAATGCCGACGTGGGTAGACCACCAACACTTTCTCGGTCTATGGTTTTGCAGAGTTGACCCACCAATGCCAGATTTGCATTGAAGTGCACTGGGCAAAAAACTAGTTTAGAAAATGACTGTACAATGGCATCATTGGGCCACAAGGACACAAGCGAGAGGACCAACTAGGGGTAATGGCATGCCAGGAGACCAATGGATTCGACGGTTCGTCGGTCTGGCCTCCGGTTGCCGAGATATGTCAAGTTGCAGGTCGCATGAAAATGTCGTTCAAGGACAATTGGTCAATCTTGGTCCGGGAGCAAAATACCAAACGGAGCGACGAAAGTGCATGTCGTCAGCTCCTTCAAGTGTGTATGGGCAATACCGACATGGGTAGACTACCAACACTTTCTCGGTCTATGGTTTTGCAGAGTTGACCCACCAATGCTAGATTTGCATTGAAGTGCACTGGGAAAAAACTAGTTTATGAAATGACTGTACAAAGGCATCATTGGGCCACGAGAACACAAGGGAGAGGGCCACCCAGGGGTAATGGCATTCCAGGATACCAATAGATTCGACGGTTCATCGATCTGACCTCCGGTTGCCGAGATATGTCAAGTTGCAGGTCGCATGAAAATGTCATTCAGGGACAATTGGTCAATCTTGGTCCGGGAGCAAAAAACAAAACGGAGCGACGAAAGTACGTACCGTCGGCTCTTGTAAGTGTGTATGGGAAATTACGACGTGGGTAGACCACCAACACTTGCTCGGTCTATGGTTTTGCAGAGTTGACCCACCAATGCCAGATTTGCATTGAAGTGCACTCGGCAAAAAACTAGTTTATGAAATGACTGTACAATGGCATCATTGGGCCACGAGAACACAAGGGAGAGGGCCACCTAGGGGTAATGGCATGCCAGGAGATGAACAGATTCGACGGTTCATCAATCTGACCTCCAGTTGCCGAGATATGTCAAGTTGCAGGTCGCATGAAAATGTCGTTCAAGGACAATTGGTCAATCTTGGTCCGGGAGCAAAAAACCAAACGGAGCGACGAAAGTGTGTGCTGTTGGCTCCTGCAAGTGTGTATGGGAAATGCCGACATGGGTATACCACCAACACTTGCTCGGTCTAGGGTTTTGCAGAGTTGACCCACCAATGCCAGATTTGCATTGAAGTGCACTGGGCAAAAAACTAGTTTAGGAAATGACTATACAACGGCGTCATTGGGCCACGAGGACACTAGGGAGAGGGCGACCTAGGGGTAATGGCATGCCAGGAGACCAAAAGATTTGACGATTCATCAATCCGACCTCCGGTTGCCGAGATATGTCAAGTTTCAGGTCGCATGAAAATGTCGTTCAAGGACAATTGGTCAATCTTGGTCCGGGAGCAAAAAACCAAACGGAGCGACGAAAGTGTGTGCCGTCGGCTCCTGCAAGTGTGTATGGGAAATGCCGACGTGGGTATACCACCAACACTTGCTCAGTCTAGGGTTTTTCATATTTGACCCACCAATGCCAGATTTGCATTGAAGTGCACTGGGCAAAAAAATAGTTTAGGAAATGACTGTACAACGGCGTCATTGGGCCACAAGGATGCGAGGGAGAGGGCCACCTAGGGGTAATGGCATGCGAGGAGACCAACAGATTCGACGGTTCATCGATCTGACCTCCGGTTGCTGAGATATGTCAAGTTGCAGGTCGCATGAAAAATGTTGTTTAAGGACATTTTTACTACAAGCTAGGAATTGCATACGATCTAGTATAAACCCTAGTTTGTAGTATAAACTCGTGTTTATAGTTTAAGCCCAAGATTGTGGAAGGCCTAGTCTGTAGGTTAAAACCTAGTTTCTACTCTAAACCATAGAAACCCTACAAACTAGTGCATAGCTTACAAGCTAGGGTTTACTATACGAAACTAGCACTCTTACTATAGTCTAGGGTTTTGCATACAAGCTAGGGTTTACATACAAGCTATGGTTTTCATATAAGCTAGGGTTTACTACAAGCTAGGGTTTACATACAAGCCAAGGATTCTACAAACTAGTGCATAGCCACTAGACAATCAATGACCTTCAAGTTCAACAAGTGCTAAAAAAAGCACAATATGAATGTAATATGGTCTCCCCATCACGAATATATGGTGCCAATCAAAGCACTAAATTTATGCCATCAAGAAATTGTCTCAAACATATTGTTGTCACAATAAGATAAAGGATCTATGTGGCCATTAACATCCTAAATAAACATATGGCAAATTCATGAATTTTGGGGTAGTTGATGTCTTGCTACAAAGAGAAGATCAGGGGATTGGTAGTAGGGTAGAAGAATAATTTGAGGTTGAAAAGTCATCCTTTCATTGATTCAACAATAATTCACACTTTGTATGTAGGTGATGTGTGTTGATGCTTCTCCATGGTTGTATCATTGGGAAACATTATGAAAACATTCTCTTAGAAAGGTCATGATAAGTGACCAATGGTTGGTAGAGAATGGCCTCAACGTAGCCTTCATTAGTCATTAGAAGTGACTAGGAGTAAATAAGGATTGAGATTCTTAATTTGAATAAAAAAGTGCTATGAGAAGGAAGCTAGAGGTCACATTGCATACTCTGAGAAGGAGTGATCTGAGTAGGAGTGATCTTTTCTATATTATAGTGAGTTGACTTGTTTATTTAATAGGGCATTTTATCCTCTTGTGAAATATACAAAGTCTAATCTAATGTTGAATTTGACATGTGATCTAAGAAGTGTCTAGGACTTCTTAGAGTGGGGTCAAATCAACATTATATCTTTATGGGTGAATAAGATATGCTTGTGAGGAGATTAACATCAATGAGGAAAACTTTTGGTCTAGGGTTTTTGGATCAGATTTTCAAATTTTGTCAAGATGGTGTCTGCTTCCAATTTCAGAATATTGTCTAAGAATTGAAAAATGGGAAAAATCAAATTGCCATATCTAAACTCTTGCAGGCACTATTACAAACAATACTAATACCTGGTTGGTAGATAGTGGTACCTCTAGGCACATGCCAGGTTATAAAAGGTGTTGGAACATCAACAATCCAACTAGATTCTGGAGTTTCTCTACATATGGAAGATGTATTAATTATATCAGGACTGAAGAAGAACCTACTATCTATATCAACTTTGAACGATAGAGGTTATAGAGTTACATTTGTGGATGCTCAAGTTCTTATATGGCCAAAAGGTTCAAGAATAGACTCAATAGGAGTGATTTGAGTTTAAGAGGGAGGACTATACATAGTGACTAGACATTTAGATCATGATAGTATCAGTTTATGTGAGCTATGGAATAAAATATTTTCCCACCTACATTATAGGTATTTTCCAGCATTGAGGGAGATGGTTACAGGTCTTCCAAAACTTTAAATAGAACATGATGGTGTATGAAGATGTTGTGCACTTCGAAAGAATGACAAGGGTTCCTATCCAAACAATTATAATAGATCCAAGGGGATCTTGGATCTTGTGCACTCATACAGCTATTGACCAATGCTAGTATTATCCTTGGGTGGAGTCTTGTACAATGTAACATTCATTGATGAATTCTCCTAAAAACCATGGAAATATTTCATGAAGACCAAATATGAGGTCTTCGGCAGGTTTCAATAGTTTAAGGCTAAAGTAGAGAACGTGAGAAGAAAGAAGAACAATATTTTGAGATCAAATAATGGAGGATGTTTCACCTCCAAGGACTTTTTAAACTGAAATTATTCTTCTACCCTACTACAAACTAGTGCATAGCCTACAAACTAGGGTTTACTACACGAAACTAGCACTCTTACTACAAGCTAAGGTTTACATACAAGCTAGGGTTTGCATACAAGCTAGGGCTCCTACAAACTAGTGCATAGCCTACAAACTAGGGTTTACTACATGAAACTAGCACTCTTACTACAAGCTAAGGTTTAGATACAAGCTAGGGTTTGCATACAAGCTAGGGCTCCTACATGCATGCACATTCACAATTTGGACATTTACATAATCTACTTATGCACATTTACAATGCACACTCACAATTTGGACATTTACTTATGCACATTCACAATTTGGACATTTACATAATCTACTTATGCACATTTACAATGCACATTTATAATCTACTTATGCACATTCACAATTTGGACATTTTCATTGTACTTGTTATTGATATTGACATGATCATTCACAATCTTAGGTTTTATTAAACGAAAATTTGGCATATCAAGAACAAAAAATTGACATATTCATAAATAACATGTACATGAGAAAATTGAGCATATATCAATATTCAATTACAAATAGTATAGTATTAAGAGTATGTAACATACCTCATCATGCTAGATCCCACCTACTATCATACAACCAAGCCTTCTGCATCATCTCTTATAAGGATGGTTTCCATTAGTCTCTCGTGCCCTGTGCATCATACAACCAAGCCCTCTGCATCAT
>LPNX011174033.1:6973-24851 GCA_001517045.1 Pseudotsuga menziesii | reverse complement strand
ATCATCATCATGGTCATCATCATCGTTCATGATGTTGATGATGTTGATGATGATGATGATGAGGATGATGATGATGGTGATGATGATGATGAGGATGATGTTCATGCTGTTGATGATGATGAGGATGATGATGATGATGTCGATGGTGTTGATGGTGATGATGATGTCGATGGTGTTGATGGTGATGATGATGATCATGTTGATGATGATGATGATGATGATGAAGGTGATGATGAAGATGAGGATGAGGATGATGATGATGATTATGAGGATGATGATGATGAATGATGATGATGTTCATGAGGATGATGATGATGATTATGAGGATGATGATGATGAATGATGATGATGTTCATGATGATGATGATGATGATGATGATGATGATGATGTTGAAGGTGATGATGATGACGATGATGAGGATGAGGATAACGAGGATGATGATAATGAGGATGATAATGATGATGATGTTGAGGGTGATGATGATGAGGATAATGAGGATGATGATGATGAGGATGATGAGGATGATGATGATGACGAGGATGATGTTGATGGCGATGAGGATGATGAGGATGTTCATGATGTTGATGATGTTGATGATGAGGATGTTCATGATGTTGATGATGTTCACGATGTTGATGGTGATGATGATGAGGATGATGATGATGATGATGACGAGGATGATGTTGATGGCGATGAGGATGATGAGGATGTTCATGATGTTGATGATGTTGATGATGAGGATGTTCATGATGTTGATGATGTTCACGATGTTGATGGTGATGATGAATGATGATGATGATGATGATGATGACGAGGATGATGATGATGATGTTCATGATGTTGACGGTGATGATGATGATGATGATGAAGGTGATGATGATGATGTTCATGATGAAGATGGTGATGATGATGATGAGGATGATGATGATGTTCATGATGTTAGTAATGAGGATGATGATGATGATGATGTTGTTGATGGTGATGATGATGTTGTTGATGGTGATGATGATGAGGATGATGATGATGATTTTCACGATGTTCATGATGATGATATTCATGATGTTGATGGTGATGTTGACGATGTTGATGGTGATGATGATGATGATGGTGTTCAAGGTGATGATGATGATGAGGATGAGGATGACGATGAGGAAGGTGATGATGATGTTCATGATGTTGATGGTGATGACGATGATGATGAGGATGACGATGATGATGAAGGTGATGAGGACGATGAGGATGGTGATGATGATGTTCATGATGTTGATGGTGATGAGGATGATGATGGTGTTCATGATGTTGATGATGTTGATGATGAGGATGATGTTGATGGTGATGATGATGAGGATGTTGATGATGATGAAGATGACGATGATGATGTTCACGATGTTGATGGTGATGATGAATGATGATGATGACGATGGCGTTGATGAAGGTGATGATGATGATGATGATGAATGATGATGAGGATGAGGATGAGAATGAGGATGGTGATGTTCATGATGTTGACGATGATGATGATGATGATGATGATGAGGATGATGAAGGTGATGATGATGATGAGGATGATGATGATGATGTTCATGATGAGGATGGTGAGGATGATGATGATGATGTTCATGATGAGGATGGTGAGGATGATGATGATGATGTTCATGATGTTCATGATGTTCATGATGAGGATGATGTTGTTGATGTTGATGGTGATGATGATGATGATGTTCACGATGTTGATGGTGATGATGAATGATGATGAATGTTGATGATGATGATGAAGGTGATGATGATGATGATGATGATGAATTATGATGATGTTCATGATGTTGATGGTGATGATGATGAGGATGATGGTGATGATGATGATGACGATGTTCATGATGTTGATGGTGATGATGATGATGATGATGATGATGATGATGATGATGATGATGATGGAAATGACGGCAATGGTGATGATGATGATGATGACGATGGTGATGATGATGGTGATGATGATGATGATGATGATGATGATGAAGATGGACATGATGAAGATGATAATGATGATCATGGTGATGTTGATGATGATAATGATGGTGATGGTGATGTTGATGATGAGGAAGGTGACGATGATGACGAGGAGGATGATGATGATGATGACAACGATGGTGATGAGGATGATGTTCATGATGATGATGACGACGATGGTGATGATGATGTTCATGATGTTGATGGTGATGATGATCCTCATGTTGAGGATGATGATGATGGTGATGATGAAGCTGATGATGACGATGAGGATGAGGATGAGGATAATGATGATGGCGATGGTGATGATGATGATGAGGAAGGTGATGATGATGATGATGAATTATTTCACTACAAGAGGGATTTATTATTTGTGTATCATATAAAGCACATGTGGGAGCATCAGATGTCACCATTGAAGGAGCTAAGGTTGCCACTATTGGCATGATACTGGAGACATGATGCATTCAAAAATTGTAGCAGGTCATTAGGGCTATGGAAGAGGTTGCAGTAGGTCACTGGTGGAAATCCCTAGGCATCGTTATGTACCAGATCCCTCTCTCCATCACCAATCAATGTATAATTAGTAACTAGTTTAATACTAATACTTCTAGTAGTAATAGTATACACACACATTCTATATCATTTGTGTGATACCAATTGATGTATTTTAGATTAATGAACCTACAAACCTTATGTTATATGTGGAGTGTAAACCAACTTGAAGAATAGAAACATTATGATCCCAAGCATTATGTCAAAATTATGTTGGCGCTATTTTTTGGTTTCACATATCGCGCACGCGATTTATATGAACATAACGCGCTTGCGTTTTGTGTTTATATAACGCGCACGCGTTTTGTAGTGTTAAATCGTGCGCGCGTATTGTTAAATTCAAATTTTTATTCCCTCCAAATGATAAGGCCGAGCCTCCACCCATGCTTTCATGGAATTCCTATTCCTATATGTCTGATTTGTACTTTGCTTTGGATTAACATGCATGTGCCTTGGAGTATGATAAACCATGGCAAATTCAGCATTATATCTATATTTTCAATATGCTCATGTTTAACGGTTCGTCTGATTGTGCTGCACACCTCCATTTTTTATGAGATTTTAGAAACAGATATGGTTCTTTTTGCAGATTCTAAATATGTAAATTTTAACAAGAATACATAATTTTTTCTATTTTTTTCTTATTTATCTTGTGTCATCACTCCTCAACTCAAAAAACACACTGTTAGTGTTTCTCCTATAACTTTTTCAATTCTTGATCACTTCAAACAAAAATTGTATGGTGCACAAGTAGACACTAACCTCTACGTTCTATCAAAACCCCATTTCATGATTTTTGCATTAAGACCTTCAAAGGCTGCACCCACAAAACACGTACCATTTTCGAGGTTTTCTCACTTAGACAATTATAAAAATATTATAAAATTACTAATTTAATTTTCGAAAAATAATGCCGCACTAGTGCTATGGGTTCTCTACATGGATGTCAATTTTTGTAGCTTTATTCGATCATTTAGCCCCTCAAAGGCTACACCCACAAAAACATATACCTTATAATTTCCATGAAAAATAAAAAAGTGCCTGTTAGGAAAAATGAAATTTGACATAGCTATGCAAATTTTCGATACATAAAAGTTGTATATTCGGAAAGGTGATTCAATTTCCTACATTTCATGTTTTTTACTCAATGCAAGATATTTTGCATAAGTATCTCAACAAATCCAACTAAGTTAAGGGATGCCTGATTTTTCAGGTTTCTATTGCATCTAACGTGCACAAAAAGGTCCCTCATCTTCTTGCACAGGCCCATAGAGAGATAAATTATATTTTCGTCTACCACATGTGGGGTTAATGGGGGCATTTTCTCTTTGGGTGTGGTGTCTTTTTTTAGAGTTGTGATGGTATTTGTCTATGTTTTTTTTGTTTTGCTAGGATCTCCCTCTCTTTGACAAGTTCCCTTTGGTCTAAGAAGCAATGACCTAGGGGCATCTAAGACCTCAAAATTACTTAGGGATAGCACCCATCTTGAGCCACACCAACCATCAAATGGTTTTATATTGGGTCTCTTCCCAACTAGCTCACCCCTAAGAAAAAATGAACCAGGTTCATCATCCATAGAAGACTCACATCTTAACCAAATGATATATTGAGAATTGTCTTTTCAAGTTAATGATATGGGCTTGAGATTCAATCCACTTGTGTATGCACATATTATGAGATTAGTTAATACAATCTCTCTATGTGCAACTACACATTCAACCACTACCTCAAGATGTCTCATGGCTTCAAGCCCCCATCTCTTAAGTGATAGATTCAACCCCTTTGAAGATTCATGGTATTGTGTGAATTCTTTCTACACTATTTTAGCTTCATCTACACTTGTAGGACAAGCTTACCCTTTTTATTTGTGAATTATGTGAACTCTTTCTACGCTATTTTATCTTCATCTACACTTGGAATTATTGTAGGACAAGCTTACCCTTTTTACTTGTGAATTACACTTTGAGATGATTACAATTGTGTGAATTCCTGCTACACTATTTTATCTTCATCTCCACTTGGAATTATTGTAGGACACGCTTACCTTTTTACTTGTGCATTACACTTTGAGATGATTACGGGGTAGTCTTTTAAATAAAGCTTTTCTCACTTAATAAAAGATTCTTTCATTTTAGGATGTTATAAAAATTGTCCACCACCCAAATTCCCATTCAATTATCTTATTCATACATCTTGGAGAGTGCGTTATTTCATGGCAAACTTACTCTTTTTACTTGTGCATTACACTTTGACATGATTGTGGAGTAATAGAGCTTTGCCCACTTAATAAAGATTTTTCATTCTATGATGTTATAAGAATTTCCCACTACCCAAATTCCCATTCACAAGCATATTATTACATTAATTTGAATTATATTATTCTGGTATATTATTTGAATTATATTATTCATGTATATTGGAGGGTACACTATTTGTGGATATCTTATTATTTTATTTTTTATAAGACATAACTACTTGATTCTTATAAACTTGTACATTTTAACTTTAACGATAAGTTAGTTTTCCATAAACCTTTGTTTTCATCTCCAATGTTTTTCAATGGTCTTCATTTCAAAGCCAAATTTTAAACGATTGGGGAAGCCCCTCCTCAGCTACAAGAGAGCCGACTTAAGTGAAGAACAATATAGAAGAGAGCCGACTTAAGTGAAGAACAATATTGATGGTCATGTGAGAGTGGCTCCCTATTAATTTCATCAAAGTTCCATTTTCGAGATGACTCAAAACTAAAAGTAAATAAGTAAACAGAGCAGTAATACGCTTGAGCGTGTCGTGGGATAATCACATTCATTTTTCAATTACGCGAGCGATTGGTGACCATAGAGGAGATATACGCATTCATTTTTTAATTGCGAAAATGGAAGGAGAAAGCCGAGGAGCACGAGAAGAAGAACGTGGAGCAGGAAGCAGCAGGAGCGATAGTGGGATAAGTTCGAGGCCATCCTCCTTGTCGCCCAGTAATGATCGTAATGGTGACAGGAGCAGTAGGAATATAAATGGTGGGATCAGAGGTTCAAATCCCTTCCCCTCATTTCCCAATAATGAGAATAGCAGATTGAGGAGTACGAGTAGCAACACAACACAAGTTGTAAGGGAAAGTACAGAAACAATTCATCGTATTTTGCTGGAAATACGTAATCTTGGATCAGATAGTCCCATTGAAAATATACGACGAGCACGAGGAGATATACACAGAGGAGCAGATAGAGCTGCCGTTGAGCAGTTGGCTCACATAATAATTTCAGAAGAATATATGAACAGTAAAAATAATAATTCAGACTGTTCAATTTGCCAGGAGCCATACGGAATAGGCGAGGAAGCACGTGCAATGGACTGCGGCCACATGCACCACCAAATTTGCTTATTTCAATGGCTGAATAATCATCGTAGCTGTCCACTATGTCGATTCGAAATCCCTTAGGCAAACACTTTGTTTGGGTAGAGTCTTCCTCTTGCTTCTCAACTACATTCACTATGTGTTGCACTAGATTGATATTTAGGGGTTCATTCAATTTTTAAAACCTTATATGTGCTCATTTCCATTGGCATTGGCAATGTGTTTAGGTCAACAGCAAATTATAGAAAATGTGCAGAATTTTTTATTTTCTATCCACCAGAGGGAAAAATCCTTCCTCTCAGTTTTCATTGCTCTTGTTATAATTTCAAATATTTGAGTCCCAAGTGCATTCTTTTACATCTGTTTATCCCTGTAATCTCTTTTTTTTTTCTATAATTTTTAATTTGTTTAGTCTGTTATTCGAGTGTTGGTATGGGGAATTATGAGTGCTATTATATTATTATTTTTTTCTAGTTTATTATTATTTTTATAGTGTTAGCATGGGGAATGATTAGTGCCATTCTTATTACTCATTCCAGTGTTAAGTGAAAATTGTGGGCAGTTTACTACATTCATTTTTGCCAGTCTGTTATTATTATTTCAGTGTTAGTGTGGGGAATAGTTAATGCTATTATATTTTTTTGTCATTTTATTATTATTTTTATAGAGTTAGCATGAATAATTATTAGTGCTATTCTTATTATTCATTCCAATGTCAACTGAAAACTGTTATTATTATTTTTACAGTGTTAGCATGGAGAATCATCAGTGTTTTTCTTATTATTCAGTGTCAAGTGAAAACTGTGGGTGGTTTATTGTTAACTTTTTCCAGTGTCTTAGTATTATTAGTGTTAGTATGGCAAACCATTAGTGTTATTATATTATTTTTTTCAGTTAATTATTATTTTTACAGTGTTATATAGGGAATTATTAGTGCTATTTTTATTATTTATTTTAATGTCAAGTGTAAACTATGGCAGTTTATTGTGTTACTTACATTAACATTTTAGTTGATTTTCAATACCAAGCTACATTTATATGACAATGTAAATGTGGTGATTAGACTAACATATTTAGTTTGATATGATAAATAAAAAAAATATTACCATAATATCCTAAATTCATTATGTGAAAATTGGGTTTGTTTCAAAAGGTATTTGAGCAGTTTTACAACACTTGGACTTAATGGACTAGCTTGCATACAGGTATGTAGTCTGAAGGGACCTACCTCTAAAGAGGGAGTGATGATGACTTAGTAAGTTTCTTGTTGCAGTGGTGTGGTAGCTTAGCCTAGGGTAATCTATGTTTGCCTAGGCTTGTTTGGCTTGAAAGGGTTAGTAAGCCAGACAAGACTTGTTTTTCTATGTTGATGAAGACAATGAGATGCCAACACTATGTGTTGTTACCAACATTTCTATGTTCATAAAGAGGATGAGATGCCACCAATATGTGTTGATTCGAGCATTGCTATGCTGATGAACACAATGATATGCCAGCACTATGTGTTGGTTCCAACATCTCTATGTTGATGATGCAGATGATGATCTAGCATTTATTTATTGGTTATATTGCTTTAGCACTAACATGCTAATAATGTTGCTGGTGTTCCAGTATTTACATATTGATGTTGCAAATTTTCAGCATTCATATATTGATAATGAAGAATATGTTCTAGTAGTTACATATTGATGTTACAATACCTATGCTGCAGATGATGATGTTTCAATATTTATATACTGATAAATACCGATGTTTCAGTATTTACGTAATGATTTAGTATTTGTAGATGATGATGATAAAAGATCACAATGATAATGTTCTATGCTGTATAATATTGGTAGTTAGCTCACATAATGATTTAGAAATATTGAAACTCAGACTGCTCAAATTGGGAGGAGCTATTCGGAATAGGCGAGAAGGAAAGTGCAATGGAATGCAGCCACATGCACCACCAAGTTTGCTTAATTGAATGGCTGGAAAATCATCGTACCTGTCCACTCTGTCGATTCGAAATGCCTGGACTTACACATTGTCTGGGTTGAGTCTTCTTCTTGCTTCTCAACTGCATTGCATTCATTGTGTGTTCCAGTAGATGAATATCCAGGGGTTCATTCTATTTTTTAAATGTTATATTTGTTCATTTCCATGTGCAATGTTAAGTTTTTTTTTCTATCCACCATGATCAGGCGGAGGAAAAAACATTCAATTCAGTTTTCATTGCTTTAGTTACAGTTTCAAATATTTGCAGTCCTTTCAAGCCACAGGTAAAAAACATTTATTACTTGAATTACAATTTCACATACTTGAGTCACAAATTAACCTAATATTACAAATAGATATATATTTTTTGGTAAAAATTTGATTGGATGAGAAAAAACTCAGAGATCATAGGATAGTCCTTTATTGCATTATGTGATCCCTAACATTACCCTGAAAGAAACCTGTGGGGAATAGCGGAGAGTAGTGACTTTATTTTTTTATTGGCTTGGTCTGTCACCCAAGTGCATTTTTTTACGTATGTTTATCACTGTAATCTCTGTTTTCTGTCAATTATTAAATTTTTCCAGTTAGTATGGGGAATTATTAGTGGTATTATATTATTTTCTTTTTAGTTTATTATTATTTTTAGAGTGTTATTTTTACAGTGTTAGTATGGAGAATCATGAGTGCTGTTCTTATCATTCATTCCAGTGTCAAGTAAAAATTGTGACAGTTTACTGTGTTAATTTACAATAATACTTTAGTTGATTTTAAATACTAAGTTCTTCTTATCATTCATTTCAGTGTCAAGTAAAAATTGTGACAATTTACTGTGTTAATTTACAATAACACTTGGTTTTAAATAATAAGTTCTATTTACATGAGTATGAGTATCTAAATGTGGTGATTATACAAACATATTTTGTATTTTGTTTGATGTAGTAAATTAAAAAAAAAACATATTTTACCAAAACCACCAAGTTTGGAGTCTACTTGGATATATATATGTTATGAACTTTATGAAGAATTGAGTATTTCAATACAATACTTTGTGTTTACTTATTGTCATGTATACTATACTTAGTTTAAACTCATATGCTTGAATGTCTCAAGCTAGTTGCATAACTAAAATACAAAAGTATATGTATGAAGAGTGAAGTTTTGTTGGAAATTTTAATGACATATTGATTTCATTAGATATTTAGTATAAGAAAGAGACTATGTACTAACTCCCAAACCATTGATAGATTTGCAAAATCGTCCACCAAAAGGGGTAAATAGACATGTTTGGGAAGTGAGTTTTCAACAGTTTGAGCTAATTACTCACGGTTTGCTCACAATCCTCCATGCAAAAACATGTTTTTTACATGTGCACTATACGTTTTTAAACTTTATCCTTGAGGACAACAACAAATTAAGGTTTAGTGAAATACTATGCATTAACATTGTAAATAGCATGTTATATTAAATTCAATTATATAAAGAAATTATTAATATTGTCGTTTCAAAAAGTATATCCAATATAATTTAAAGAATAATAATAAAAGCTAATTATTCTTTGTAAAATATAATACTTTACATTAATGAAAAATTATTGACTCTTTCCCTTATTTGATGTACACCTTTTCAAGTCATTAATAAAAATGATTAAAAAAGAAAATGTTCAATCAAATTATTCCTATTGATTGAATGAAGTTCAATTTGTTGCCAAGACTACGGAAACATCATATGAACTTAACTAGCCAAAATTGAAGCATGTAAATAATTCAAACATTTTCAAATAAGGATAAGAAATCATTACATGCAATAGTGAGAATCGAATGACAAGATCTTCAAAATATCCAAAAACCAATAAAATTTGTGTAGTGAAGACCAAATCTAGGTGGGGAATGTGAAAGATAACATGTTAAGTTAACCACTGAGATTATGGAACCAACTGAAATGACAAAAGCCAACTCAAATGAATAAAAAACAAATAATTAAAAATGAGAATAATGTGCATAGCGCAATCCGCAATGCGAGTTGCGGGTTGCGGAAACATAAACAACATGAAAAATGAATGACTTCTCCGCAATTGCGGGTTGCAGAGATAACAAACTGTGATTATTAAAATATGTTTCCGCACCCGTAGTCCGTATTGTGGGTTGTGGAATAAAAAAGTTTCAAATGCAAAACCAAGCTCCCAATCCACATTGTGGGTTATGGGACATAAAACACATCATGGAGTAAAGACCTTCCTACAATATGTAATTGCAGGTTGCAGGTGCATAAAGTGTGTTTATTTCAATAACCCTTTGTCATCTCTTCAATCCGCATTTGTAGGTTGTGGGTTACACGAAAGACAAAATTTTGGGAAAAATTAATTCTTCCCACAACTCACAAAAACACACAAAATGCATAAACTTTCAAAAGGAAAAATTGTTGACTAAATCAAATAATGTCAAAGGTGAGAATGCATGCACACACGATGAAAATCCTCCAAAATTAACTAAGAAAATTAAACATTACCTTTTTCATATAAAAATTTGGGCTCTCATGTTTTGGATAAAACATGGGGGTCTGTTGTAGCTACAACAAGCCTTTGAGTGCCTACATGATGGAATCAACTTACAAAACTCGGTAGAGATATAGAAAACAAATAGTACTAGTGCACGACTATTTTTCCAAAAATATTTTTATTTTTTATTTTTTTTAATTATCTAAGTGAGCAAACCTCAAAAGTATTAGGTCAATTTTGGATGCAACATTTCAATGTCTAAATGTAATTATTTGGAAACATTTTTCTTATAGAATGTAGAGGTCGATCTTATTTATTGCACCATAGATTTTTTTTGAAAATGGTTGAGAAATGGAAGAGTTACGAAAGAAAAAATAACAATGTTTTTTTTAGTCGAGGAGTGATGACACAAGATAAATAAGAGAATAGAAAAAAACATATATTGTTATTAAAAATAACATATTTGGAATCTGCAAAAAAAACATATATGTTTCTAAAATTTCATAAAAAATGGTGTGCACCATATTGTAACCAATGGCTAAACATGAGCATATTGAAAATTTGGATGTAATGCTCAATTATCCATGGTTTATCATACTCCAAGGCATAGGGATGATGAATCTGAACCAAACTATGAAGGAGACACATTGACGTAATAATTCCACGCGAGCATGGGTGGAGACTGAGCCATAGTGGCACTAAATGTGCATGCATTTTGTTTGAATTCAATTTTTTCTTGCCACCAACATAAACGTGCCTATGTTATATTTATGCATAACAAAAACATGTTTTGTAAGACTATAACACCTGCATGTTGTGGAATCGTATAACATTACATTTGATTATTTTTCCAATTATAACAAGATTTTTATTATTTTATGTTCACCCCCACCCCCTCTTCCCCTTAAATATTAATATACCCCACTCCTCTTCTCCCTACCTCTAAACCCACCTCCTCTCTCTCCTTAACACATCGCCACCCCAATAATTATCTCTCTCTCTCTCTCTCTCTCTCACACACACACACACACACACACACATCCCTAACACCTCTCTCTCTCTCTCAAAACTCTGTCTTAGACCTAAAAAATCTCTCTCTCCACTCTCTCTCAATCCAAAACTCATACAACTACATTTATCCCATACCCTTTATCTATTCCTCGACCCTCTCTCTCATAGACAAACACCCACAGGTACCCCCTACCACTAATTCCCATCCTCTCCCCCCCAAATTATTACTAACCCCCCTCCTCCTCTCCCTACATCTAAATCTCCTCCTCATCCTCTATATCTCCCCCCCCTCTTCTCCATTACTAAATCCTTCTCCACTCTCTCACACTCCCAAGACCCTAACAACTAACAACCCCCTTCCCAACCCATAACACCCACACATACAAACATATCCACAGGTATCCCCCTAGCTCAAACCCCCCTCCCCCTCCTACCTCAAACCCCCTTCTTCTTCTACTTAACTCTAAC
Organism: Pseudotsuga menziesii; assembly: GCA_001517045.1. Lineage (NCBI taxonomy): Eukaryota > Viridiplantae > Streptophyta > Pinopsida > Pinales > Pinaceae > Pseudotsuga > Pseudotsuga menziesii. Next base: position 12,977 of record LPNX011174033.1, on the reverse strand, counting down.
CACACCTAGTACATTCGATCTACTAACAAACCACCACTCTCTCTCTGTCTCTCTTTCCCCTAAGTCTCCCCCTACCACTAACACCCCCATCCTCAAATGTCTCACACTCCCCAACTCATACAACTACACATAACCCAAACCCCCTATCTGTTCCACAACCGACTTTCTCTCTCACACACACACATAAAGATAGAGAGACACCCACACACATCGGAAGGTCAACCAATACCACTAAGAACCATCTCCACTTTATCTATCTCTCACAAACACACACATCCCTATGTCCCCCACTACCACTAGCACCTCCCCTCCTCTCTCCCTCTCTTCCCCCAATATTACACCTAACTCATACTAGCCCCCCCTTTTCCCCTAACTCTTACTTACTCATATTAACCCCCCCTCTCTTTATCTCTCCCCCATAAATATTACTAACCCCTTCTCCAATCTCTCTCACTCCCTAACCCACCGATCTACACCTAATCCCCACCCCCGTATATTCCCCAACCCTCTGTCACTCACTCACTCACTCTTACACACACACACCTCCCTTTTTCTTCCCCTCATACTTACACCCCCCTCCTCCACTCTTTCTCACTCCCCAACTCATCCATCTACACCTAACCCACACCTCCCTACATATTCCCCAACTCTCTCTCTCTCTCTCTCTCTCACACACACACACACGCACTCACTCACACACACACACATGCCCCTATGTATACCCCTACCACTAACATCCCCCCTCTTCTCTGTATCTCTCCCCCTAATCTTCCCCCTAACTTGAATACTATCCCCCTCTCTTTGCCCCTAACTCTTTCTATCCCCTTCTCCACTCTTTGTCACTCTCCAACTCATCCAACTAACTCTAACCCTAACTCCCCTATCTATTCCTCAACCCTCTCTCTCTCTCTCTCTCACACACACACAAACACACAGGTAACTCCATACCACTAAGCCCTCCCCTCCACTCTATGACTCCCTCACACACACACACATCCCTATGTATCCCTTTACCACTGACACCCCCCCCTCCTCTCTCTATATCTCCCTCCAATCCTCCGCCTAGCTCATACTAGCCCCTCCTCTACCCCCGAACTCTTAATTGTAGTCATACTAAACCATGTCCTCCTCTCTCTCTCTCTTCCTCCCCACTAACTCTATATAACCGTGTATCCACTCTCTATCACTCCCCAACTCATCCAACTACCTCTAACCTTCCCCCCACCTCTTACTTGTACTCTTACTAACACATTCACCGACTATCTCTCCCTCCCCCCTAACTCTTTGTAACCCCTTCTCCACTCTCTCTTAGTCTCCAACTTATCCAACCACCTCTAACCCCCACCCCCTATCTATTCCCCAACCTCCCCTTGTCTCTCAAACACAACAACACCCACACACATCCACACACATCCACAGGTCACCCCGTATCACTAAGAACCCCCTCCCTTGACTCTATCTCTCTCTCTCTCACACATACACGCATCCGTATCTCTTCCGTTACCACTAACACCCCCCTTCTCTCTCAATCTCTCCCCCCAATATTCCCCCTAAATCATACTAGCCCCCCTCTTCCCCTCCCTTGTATTTGTTGGTAATGAAATACCTTTGTCAGGTTTTCCTTTGCAGAAGGCTCAAGGCCAAGGCCCTTCTAAGATAACCTTGCAAGTAACTTATCCAAACTTCCTAAGTTGCACTCTTTTATTCTAGACTCTCGGGACTCAAGACTAAACTAGTATCTAAAAAGAAATTCTTCTCATAAGGTTAATTCCTTTAGGGCAAAGAGAGGAATTAGTTTTCATGGATGAAACTACTTGCCTAGATAAGCCTCTCTAGGGTACTCATGTTTAAAAGGGAAATTTTTGGGGAAAGACACTTCCATGTTTACCCTTCCATGGGAGTATCCACGAGTCTGGTGGTATGATTAGAGACCTATCTGTATGCATGCTTGTGCTGTAGGTAATCCGTTCTATGTTTATCTCAGAGTAGAACTTGTTTTATCTCTATTTGTTTGATAAATGAATTAAGGGAGTTCAGACTGAAATATGAGATATACATATATATACGATTTAACCGAGCTACATATTCGACTTGTGGGAAAAGTCTCTGCGTTGAAAGTTGAAGAATGTGTTAAGACTCCTTGGCATGGTTTTTCTTATGAAATGATGGCCTGCTTTTTGAGTTAATCTCTCACTGCATTGATATACTATCTCGCTGCATTGTTGCATAAAGATCTAGACAATATGCTAGCTTGCGATTTCGAAGCTATATTTCCCTAGGTTTCCACTATTGAGTGAAGGAATATTTTTCCCTTTCTGTTTAATAGAAGAAAGTTTCAAATCTAAGTTGTTCTTTGCCGTATCCTTATGCTTGCGATTTCACAAGAAAACCGAGCTATGTGATGCTTGTCTTTTCCTTATGCCTACTATTTTACAAATCTCGGTTGTGTGAAATCGGAGAAATAGTACTTTATTTTTTTTAACGTGGACTTCCTTTAGCCATTTGTGTCCTTAGGGAATCAAATATTTAAAAATCGTGTGGGATTTTGAGGAAAAGCTTGAAATGGTTTTTCACCACTTGTAATTCAAAGAAAAAAATTAATTGCCTCTATATAGGGGGAAAATGGTAGAAAAGAGTGGAGACCAGGAAAGATTGCCTTGGGAAAGGTTATCCTTTGATGGGATTCTATGTTGGATAAGTAACTTTTATATGGGGACGACGTGAGTACATGAGGGAGAATTTGCATTGTGATTGGGGATCATATCTAGTAAAATGCTGATTGTGTTTATGTTTTGGATATTGCTCATTATGTGGATCGAATCTGGTAAATTATTATTCGCAAGTTTTGATTTATTTACTATATATGGAAAATAAATGGTTGGTGATGTGCGACAGATATGAATCTTGAATGTATTTGCCTTAATATCCAATATTTGAAATAATACATATGTCTTAAAGTTTTCAGTCTACACAAGGATGTGATTTGATATATATATATATACCTACCATGTGTTTTGAACTGATAGAATAGTGAATTACTAGTATGAGTCTGGGTTTTATCTGCACAAGGCTACGATTTGATCTACTTGCACTTTTATGAAGTCTAAACCCTGCATTCTCGTATTTTTCCAATGCCTATGGTAATGGGTGATAAAATCTGGAAAAAGACACGTCTTGGGGCTGGATTATCATTTTATTTTGGTCAGAAGAGAGGTCCCTTTTTAGTCTCCTCTAACGTTGGCATGCTGAGCGCATTAATTTTGGGAGGTGTTTCTCATCAGAGAAGGAATCCAGGGCAGAATTAGTGCATTAATTTATGGAATTCCCTGACCGCTCAAATACGGTGGGCCAACTATTTATGTTGTGACTATTCTCCTCAGAAGGGGGAAAAAGGGGATTCCATGTCTTGCTTTTGGAAAAAAAAAGGAGGCCGTTCTATACATGGGAGAAAGGCACTCACCGTAGCAAGGGGTTTTCAGCTGCATATGTTCTTGGAGTCAAGTAATAATGTTTAGGGGTAGCCATTTGGGTTGTTTGTGTGGAACCACAGTAGGCTTTCCTTTTAAAATATACCTATTGATTCATTTCCATCACCTCAGTCTGAAGGCCTCTCAATTTGAAAGCGGCATGTATTCCTATGTGAAAGAATGCTATCCTTAGCTCTCCTAACACTTCCCATGGGTCTCTATGATTGATTTGTTTGAAAGCGGCATGTATTCCTATGTGAAAGAATGCTATCCTTAGCTCTCCTAACACTTCCCATGGGTCTCTATGATTGATTTGTAATCATAACTGCCTATTCCATTGTAACTAGGTTTGCACTACATGACCCCTCTTCGCATTGGCCTAGAATCAAACTTAATGATTTTATTTTTTTATTGTGTCTTCCTCTATGTCTCGTATTGAAAACTAGATCTGCATTAGGTAGATAAAATCTGTTATTAGCAATCACTTCCTTGCCTGCGTTGGGTAGATATGGATGCTAGTGAGCCACCTTTTTAGTGACTTGTGCTTTCATTGGATAGATTAGAATACAGATCTGAATACTGAATGCTTTTGTTGCATAGATCATAATACAAATCTGAATACTGAAAGCCACGTTTGTCTAAATACTAGAAACCACGATTTTATTCTGGCCAATGGTGCCTGCGTTGGGTAGGTATGGATGCTAGTGAGCCATGTTTTACTTGCTGTTTTTACGTGGTGGATAGTGCCGATGCTAAATAGACCTGATCTCATGTGAGCCACGTTTTGTATTGTGAGTAATTTCGAATATGTGCGGACCCATAGATGCATTGAATGTGTTTCACAGATTTAATTTGTTATGCATAGCTATAATGTATAGGTCCATAGATTTCAAAGCATGCGATGGTATGGATTTCAATGCACGTGTTTCTAGAGATCCAATGTATGCACATTTAGAAATTTGGTTGTAGATACATATTAAACATGTTTTATTTATTGTATGTTGAAAACGTGTTCATGTTTTCTCATTGTTTAACCTCATGGATATTTCTGATTTATTGAAATTGCTTTTACATTATGTTAGACTATTAGTTGTATTTGCTTGAAGTTCAACCTAGGAGCTTACCAAGTCTCTGCTAAAAGACACGTCTTGGGGTTGGAATGTTAGAAGGGAAATGTCATTCATGCTATCTACAACATATATTATTAAATAGTTTTAATTATGCGGTTGTCCTGATTTACTTGTTGCGTTGGGAAGTTTGTAGATGCTTTTTCTATGCAAATTCAATCAGGGAATGTATAGTCTATTAATCATAATGACCGTTTTCTTTAAAAACATCATGATGAGGTTTAAAATATGTAGCAGCAAATTGCGGTCTTTCTGAAACACCATGTCCTTTCCAGTGTTCCTGAATTATATTCCTACATATGTGTGTTTATGGGAATCCTTAATGCAAAGACCCTTCCATGTTATTTCTTATATTCTATTTTTGTTCCATTAAGTAGGATGCCTTTGTACATTGTTTTGGCCACAAAAATGTTGATCCGAGCAAGGTATTCATATAGAAATTCATATATACTGTTTTCAATCATGTATTAATGGTGTAGAGAATTGAGGAAGACATTATTGACAGTTAGTTTTGTCCTAGCACTTTTGGATTTGATGCTCTTGCAAACGACACTTCCTTCTGCTGCTCTTTTCTATAGCTTGCAAAATTTTATGATCACTTGGAGGTAAATGTTTGTTGAGAATCTGCAAAATTGTTTATGATCTGAAGATCACAATTTTAGTTGAGGTTTCGATGGTTCAAAGGTATGTCACCTAAGGAGGTGCCAAATCGGAAGAATTACATCCTCTGCATGTTCCATAGAAGTTCCATATTGGACCAAGTCATGAACTCATGTTTGTTAGGATTGACCCATTGTTTCTTACTTGGTCAACACTACTTCGTTTATGTTGAGCCTTGAGCTCATTGTTTTGATAAGAGGTGTAAACTGTTTCAGAAGAATGAATGAATTCGTCCTGGAAATATTGGAGGAAAGGAAAATTTAAATGTGGCACATAAGCCGCATGGCTGTATCCCTTGGGGAAGAATTAATAAAGGAATTATATGCTTGGTGGATGTAGCCCCAAGGTACAGGTGAACCACGTATATCTGTGTCTATCTCTCTTATGCTGCTATACTCATGTGATTATCATGTTTCTTATTTTTGTTGTTTTCCCATTTCCTTAAGACTCCGGATTGTTGTAATGGATTCTATTTGTATTCAGCGAAAACTAGTTATGTTGTTTTTTTTAATTTAAAGAAAAAGAAGAAAAATTTTACCCCCCTTTTACTCACAAATTGCATTGAGGTACTCTCTATCACTCCCCAACTCATCCAACTACCTCTAACCTTCCCCCCACCTCTTACTTGTACTCATACTAACACATTCACTGACTATCTCTCCCTCCCCCCTAACTCTTTGTAACCCCTTCTCCACTCTCTCTTAGTCTCCAACTTATCCAACCACCTCTAACCCCCACCCCCTATCTATT
>LPNX011174028.1:0-18701 GCA_001517045.1 Pseudotsuga menziesii | reverse complement strand
ACGGTAATAAGTCTGTATATATATATATATATATATATATATATATATACAGACTTATTACCGTTGTTTATATGTCTCAAATGGAAATAATATTTACATGAGTTTTATGTGTCATTTATAGTTTATTTTACAATGAACCATGTTTATTTTACAAGTTATGAATGGAAAATATACCAATATAAGATGTAGTTAGCCAACGGATCAGCAACTGTATTATCTGACCTAGGCATATGCCTATATGTGATATGTTCAAATGACATATTCAATAAATGCACCCTCCAAAATAAACGAAGGAGTATAGAGTTTCTGATGGTGTAAACATTGTTTAGATGACAAACCACTAACTGTGAATCCATAAATACTACCAAGTCGTGAATATCTCGAGATGTAGCCTTGGTCAATAGACCTATTACCGCTTGATACTCGATGATGTTGTTGGTAGCAAAACTAATACAAACTGCTCCTGAACTGATCAAATCATGAGCCGAGGAATAGAGAACCCAATTAGCTGAAGCAAGGTTCAGGGTATGACGGAAAGCACCATCAGCTAAGCCGTAAAACACCATTCGATTTGCATAACCAAAGCATGGTATAAATATTTTGGACATTAAACTCAAAACCACACTAAATCAAGACACAACACACTAAAAGTCATAACATGTACATACATACAAGGTACCGTACAAACAATGATTTTAAGCATAGTACCTCTTCAGGTATAACCCATTGTGTGGTTTCCCAAAGGGTATTCTGTCATAATCCACGAGATCATAAGCTCCTTTCTCTAAAACTTTGCTGACGACAAACGGACCATACCACATTGACTCAAACTTCCCTTTTCCTAGCTTATTGTGTCTCTGATCATACGGTAAGAACTAGGTATCCTTCATTAAGAACACAAGGTTGAACAGATTTATCATACTAGGCCTTGACACATTTCTTATGCACCTCATTAGCTAAGGCACCATCTCTTCTAGTTTCCTCGAGATTAGTCAGGTATAGAAATCTTTATTCCTCAGTGGAAGTGTTTGGTAGAAGTTCTATGGCAATTTTCAGTGACAGAATTTGGCATTGGATAGGAAGGACAACTGCTAGTCCATAAACTAACTGGAACGGTGTGAAACCAGCCGTTGTTTTCACCAAAGTCCTGTAAGCTTGAAGAGCAGAAAAGAGAGTCAGGTGCCAGTTGTATTTATGATCTCCAACCATCCTCCATAGCATATTTTTTAGAACTTTGTTAATGGCCTCAACTTGACCATTAGCCTGCGGATAGTAAGGAGTTGAGTTTTCATGGCAAAAACCAAGCTTGGTACTCAAATCGATCATCATTTGATTCTAGAAATGTGATCCATGGTCAGTGATTATAGATTGTGGGACTCCGAACCTAGCTATCACATGATTGAACAAAAAAAGGGCAATAGTCTTACCATCATCTACATATGTAGGCATAGCCTTAGCCCATTTTGTGAAATAATTAATGGCTACTATAATGTAACCATGCCCCCCAGCTGAGGTCGGCTTACAATTCATAAAGTCAATACCCCATTTGGAAAAAGGGCCAACCACAATGACAGGGTGCAACGGAGCAGGGTGAGTGCACTTTTTCGGATAGAAATGTTGGCAAGGTGGGCATTTCTTAACATCCTCATGACTGTCTTTGAAGATTGAAGGCTAGAAATAGCTAGCACGAAGTATTTTCTGGGTTGTAGCCATCCCAAAAAGATGATCGCCACATGCTCCAGAGTGGCAATCATTAAGGACTTTTTCAGCCTCTTCATGTGTAAGGCATCATCGGAGAATAGAATCGATACCACGCATGTACAATGTCTCATTTATGATAAGGTATTACTTCACATGGTGATGAATACAATGACGATCGTCACCAGACTTATTGGGCTCAAATATTTGAGTTTGGAGACAAATGATTAAATCTCCACTCCATGGGTCGATTGTTCCTATCAAGAAAAAGAATTCATCCAGAAATGAATCAATGGGATCAGCATCCATCAAAGCATAGGGAAGGCCACACATCAGCTTTGCAAAGACCAAGGATTTCTCTGATGTGGCCTTGGCAAACTCAAGGTCAAATTCCTGCAAGATGACGATCCAACAAGAATATTTTCCCCCTAGCACCTGACAAGTCAGGGTGTAGTACATAGTCTTCTTATCTACAAGTACCATGGTAGTGTGAAGCAAGATGTAGTGAGGAAATTTATGAATAGCAATGATCGTAGCCAATGCTAACTTCTCCACACATGAGTATCGGGTTTCAGAATCAATGAGATTCTTACTGGCATAATATATCACGTGCTCTTGACTGTTATGATCTTCCTACACTAAAACCATTCCAATGGTAGTAGTGGAGGCCACAACATACAAGAGAAAATCCTTTGAATAATCTAGGGATGTATCATGGGTGAATGAGTCAAAGTGTGCTTGAGATTATCAAAGGCTCGTTGGGCTTGGTCATCCCAGAAAAATCATGGGTATCCTTCTTCAGGAGAAGCATATAACCGTGCGTTTTCTCAGTGAAATTGCAAACGAAACGACGAAGAAATTTTTCCATCCCTTGCAAACTTTGGAGTTCAACAAGATTTGTTGGGGTAGGTAGGGCTAATATAGCGGCAATATTCAATGGATATATCTAGATACCATCCTTAGAAACCACAAAACCAAGAAGACGTCTCGTCTCAATGCAAAAAACACATTTATGTGGGTTGTGCCATATGTTATAATGACAACATCTCAAGAAAATATCCCTAAGATGTTCAGGGTGGTCTTCCCAGTACTATGAATGAGCAAGGAGATTGTCAAGGTATGACTCCACAATGTTCTTAATATTGTGAAACACATAGGACATGGCACGCTGGAACGTAGCTCCAACGTTCTTGAGGCCAAAGGGTAACTTCCTGTAGGAAATGGCTCCCCATGGGAATATAAATGTCATTTTGTGTTGATTAGCCAGTAATATCTCAATATGATTATAGCTAGAAAATACATCCATGAAAGAGAAGATGACACTTCCAGCACAGTTGTCAATAATCTAAACGATATGTGGAGTCAAAAAATTGTCTTTAGTACAAGCTTTGTTCAAGTTGCGGAAATTGATGCAGACTCGAATGGTGCCCTACTTTTTGTTCACAGGGAAAATGTTCGATACCCATTTCTTCAGGGGTATAGGATAAATAAATCCTACCTTCATAAGTTTCTCTACTTTGGCTTTAATAGCCGCGAATTTTCGGGGATGGACTTGATGCAATTTCTGCTTGATAGGTCTAGCTGTGGGATAGGTTTTGATTTCATAGACCACAATAGACGAGTCTACTCTAGGAATTTATTCATAATACTATGAAAAAATATCACGGAATTCTTTGAATAATGCTCCATATGCTTCAGCTTCTTCCATTGAGTAGTTCTTCCCTACATGAACATGCTCAATGGTTCCAGGCTTGACTGATATGTCTATGGGAGTTGTTTTACTAATGTTGCATAGATTTCCTTTGGATTCAGTATTTTGCAATATACAGTTGTTTGCAGATTGTCGACAATATCACAGTACCAAAAAGAGAGACAAGATCAAAATCTGTAGAACTGGTGTTGGGGAGGAATGAGGATCAGTGATGATGATCCTCCCATAAAAATTCATCCATACTCATAATCTCCATGATGGACCCGTCCGATGGAAAAGTATGGGAGAGATAATCCAGAGTAGGGAGAGAAGGTTCTAACCAGTAAGGAAGGTGGTAAGGATCTGAGGCCACAAGATGAAGGTAATCAATATGGCCATCGAAAATTGATTGGACATCATCATATATTGCTTCATAGGGGCTCAGAGAGGATGACTCAACAACTTCTTTCCCCTTGGTACTATAACCAGTTGTGGAGATCATGTTCACCGTTGTTGTTTCCGTGCTAGGAGGGGTTGAAGGGAACACTCCCATGAGAGTTGAATCTTTCAGCATTCCTACCCCAATCGACTGATAAGGAGGAGGGGACTGACCTATCATAGGTATAATATTTGCGGTAGGGGTGGAAACATCAGGTGAACAAAAATCGAGTTGATCGATAGCCACAATTTTTCCTAAGTGAGGAAACTGGAGGGTTCAAAAAAATGTTGATGCAACAACAGTCATAGCATAAGACCAGTTTCTCCCTAATAGGAGATTGTAATCTAACGGGGCATCAACCACTTCCACTTGAATGGAAACTGTCTTGCCCCCAAGCTCAACTAAAATACCTGGTAATAGACCATCAGGCTGGAAACCTCGTCCATCGAAATATTTTAGCGTCGTAGGTGATTTTGTAAGCTCAGGAGAACTAATGGCTCTCCAACAAGCTATAGACAAAACTGAATTCGAAGCTCCTTCATCCAAAACGGTCCGGTGGACCTTTCTCCCAACTAGTCTAGAGAAAATTTGGAATGCAAGCTGGTGAGGTAGTCTATATTTGTAGTTCTCCACATTAAAATGAATCAAATTGGAATTATCTAGGTCTAATGCTCCCAAATCCATTAGCACGTTTTTATGCTGCATTAGATAGCTTTGGAGGACCTCCAGGGTGGACATCGCACACGGTGCCTGAGCTAAATATTTGACAGCATTATCAAATTGTGCAGCTCAAGCATTGGGATTAAATATATACTTCCTGAGGGTAGCTTTAGGTGGTCGTAACATAAAATCCAGATTAGGTTTTCGATCACCAGGGGACCATTAGACGAAGAGGGTGGGGTACTAGTGGTGGGAACTTTTTCAAGAGTAGGATTATCATCTTTCTTTTCTGGAGGTTTGTCATACGACTGACTATGAGTGTTTAAGTTGATGGTATCTGAAGACATCATCCTAATTTCTTCCATGGAGCCAGAAGTTCCTTGGCTAGAGATATGGCCTATCAATTGTTGTTGAGATGGGAAAGGGTCAGTAAGCACCGTGGGAGTAGGGTTACTTTTCATAAATTTGTTGATATCTTCATGATGAGGACACTCCTTCATGAAATTATCACCCCCACATAGAAAGCAAGGGTACTTAGCTTTTATTTTCCCTTTGTTTTCATTCTCTATAGCTATAGTCTTGGTATTCTCCTGTTGGTTTCCAGGATTGTTTTTTAACCTTTACATTTTTTCTTGTTGTCGGGGTTTTGTGTACTTTAAATGGTATTTACCTCAGCTTAAATCCTAGGAGATGAAGGAGTGGTAACATAAGAAATAGGTTGCTTGGTATTTTTAGCCACTAATGAATTTTGGATTGAATCAACAACCCCATCAACAGGTGTCTCTACGGGTGGCTTTGCCGGGTCCATACTAGGACGAGGAGCTTACGGGATAAGGTCATACAAAGTTTTGAATTCAGAATAGACCAAATCTAGATACTGATCACGAATGATGGTCTACTCTTCAGTAACAACACCACCCATAGCCACATCTTGGGTGATAGGAGGCAACAATGAATTAGTGAACCAATCAGCTAGAAGTTGGTACGGGATGGGAGCTTTAGTAATCCTTCTCCACCATCTCCACTCATGGATATGGTCCGATATGTGCATGGAGTTGTTCTAATGAAGTGAATTCAAAAGATCTGTACCCATTTCATAACGAATGGGTAGCTAAAAGTGCATAAGGAAAACAGTTGCCAGAGAGCTAAAATCCACAAACAAATGTTATGGAAGTTCAATGTACCACTTCGCAGTCATGCCAGTCAATGTGCGCTATAAGAGCCTTAATCAAATAGAATCATCCATCAAGGAGTTCTAGGAACACCATAGATGGAAGGTCATAACGTGGTTCTTAGGATCATCTCCCTACTTTCCATCAAACTTGGGGATGCCTGATGGTAATTTTACAGGAATTGCGGGCCATGAAGGGTTGTATCGAATGGGATCATTTATTAACTTGGACAAATCAGGTAAGTCCAAATTTTATAGGAAAGGTAATTGACGATTGGGTTCCACATACTAGTAGTATTGATAAGGCATGTATCCACCAGTAGGGACATAAGTTGACTGGTGTTACAGAGAAAACTTCCTATGGCTTGGGGTGTACCACAATAGACAAAGAAACCACAGAAATCAAACCCTTTCCCAATATGCAAGAGAAATACAACATATAACACTAAAGGATCTCGAAACATACCTTATTCTGGATGGTTTATGTAGATCCCTGTTGAGCTTTTTCCAATCCCGCTTGTGTTAACAATTTTCTCTCTCAACAACAGGAAACAAGACAAGCATGATATATAACGGTGTTAGACCTACTGTAGCATATATAATCAATAATGTATAAGCAATTAAACACATCCATGCATTCAATATTCATTTAAATGCACATCATTGGACAGGAAAAGATATTTCTATTAAAGAAATCAGATATTACACAAGTGACAACCTCTGCCGGCACGTCTGCGAACCGGAGAGATTGAGTTCTCCACGTGGGCCTCCACCACCTCAATCCTCCATCTCTCGATAGCAAGGTCACAAGAAAAGAAAATCTTGTGAAGAAAACAAAGTGCTCCAAGGGACAAAGGGATAAAAACTCAAGTACTAGCAAGTCACGGCAACAATGGACTATAGTTTTCTTGCTCTTGAATTCATCTTCTTCAATGTATCCAAAGGGTTCCTTATATAGTGCTTTAATAGGGTGATGGAAGGTCAAATCCAAGTGATCTCGAGGCATATGGAAGGCCAAGAGATAAGTGACTTGGATCCACATCAAGGAAAATTCCAAAAATATTTGGCCTTTTGCACACATCCCGATGTACGCGAGTTTAAGGTCAATATCCGCACATATACGTGGCAAAGGGATTAAAAGTCACGTACAACCAATAATAGATGTTTTTAGGGATGATCTTGGAAACATCAAAGGTATAATGTTGGTCCATGGGTTCTAAAGAGTCTACAGAGGGATAGGGAAGGCCATAAATGTTTGATCTACCATGTGTGTTAAAATCCACTATAACAAATGGTATATAGGCTACTAAAATGGCTGATGTGATGATGAACTTCCTGAAGACCCACCTGAAGGGGGTTGAACCCCATGGTTAGGACTTCTAGGACCACCCAGACCACCAGGACCACCAAGAGGAGGACCTTCAGGGCCTCTAGGACTGCCAAGACCTCCTGGTCCTCCAGGACCACTTGGACCACCAAGACCCTTAGGGGGGGGATCACTAGGAGGAGGACTGCCAAAACCTCAAGGAGGAGGACCAAAAGGACCACTAGGAACACCAAGAGGAGGACCACTAGGAGGAGGACTAAAAGGACCTTCAGGGCCTCTGGGACCATTAGGAGGAGGACCGTCACCCCCCCCCGGACCTCCAGGACCACCAGGTATAGGGCCGCCAAGCTCCCCAAGACCTCCAAGACCACTAGGAGGAGGACCTCCATAAGACTAGTTGGGTTTGCCCCATGGCGTAAATGTATTCCCAGGATATGGAATTCCAGTGTAAGGTATCCTTGGAGAGGTAGGTTGATAATTCATATTCCCTACAGGTACTTGATTTGCTGGGTAACCATAACCCCATGAGGGTTGATCAACTGTAGGTTGTGGCGTTAAGGGCTGACCTGAACTAAAAGAAGGGTTTACCATATTTCTATCAGTGGGAGGAACATATACTGCTAATTGTCCTGCAACAGAGGTCTGTCTATTATTGGTAACAATTTGACTAGATGATAACATAGGTCATGCCGGGGGTTTCCCCCCAGCCATAAAAAGGATAGGAGGACTACAAATAGATCTAGAATTCAAAATTGCAGTAGTGGAATTGGAGGTTTGGCATGGATGGTTAGAAGTGTCACCATATGTTGGATAACTATCATTGGAAGCTCTAACTTGAGCCATAGGTCAGGTATCTATATTACGAGGTAACCTAGTTGATATAGATTCATTACGAGGTGCAGGCATGGCCAAAAATCTGTCTATCCTTTGTATTCTCTCTTGAAAATATCATGCATGGTGAATAGATTCTTGGATTTGTCTATATTCTTCTTCACCTAGAGAAGCGTCTTTGGGAGAGGGTCTTACCCCAAATTTAGAAATGGATTATCCCATAGAATTCCTCCAAAAAGGGGCATCTGGTCCATTCTCAAACTCATTAACAACATCAGTTCGACCTTCCATTGGAGAATGAAAGGAAGTGTCGGCCATTGGAGGCTATTGAGCCAAGGGATTAATATAAGAAGTGAATTGGTCTCTACTTTCTACAACTGGATGGTCTCCCACATGGGAGTCAGTTCCAGCTCCTTGTTCTGCAGCTTCCATTGGGCCTACCCTTGTTACAAGTAGAAATTTAGGTGGTAAGCATTGGTTCCTACTAGATCGTCTCGGGTGAAACTCAGCCAGATTGGAATCATCACTAAAACCTAACCTAGTGTTTCAAAAACTAAGAAAAATTACACAAGGTCTTCTCCTACCCAAGCTACAAGATGCAAGAAAACTTAAGTGATAGGATGAGCTCAAAATAGTTGGTCTCTCACCAGGATTGTCAAGAAGGTGCAACTCATGATATACCATAGGATCCAACAATAAAATGTGGTGAGGAGGATCAACCATCCCTCACCTAAATACCCGACTACTTGGGCGACACGTGTGTAGTAATCTCCCTAAGTGTTGTTCTCGGTATATTGCTCCAAACAAGACGACTAAAGGGTTTTTCTCAGTTGGACAAGGAATCCTAGTAGGGTCTCTCGATATACACAAGGTACGTGGGAGCTCAAATTAGTAGTAGTATTGTCTAATGCACAACCATTCACAACAAGCCTTCCAATATACAATCGAGTACATGAAGTACTTTTCTATATACCTCAAGGGTATGTGAAAGGTCGTTAGATATACCAACGATACATGGAAGAACCACACGAGTCCCAAGTTGCAGTGTAGGAAAATAATGACAACTCCTACGTTTTATGATGCCCAAACACATCACTAACTTATCACTCAGATTTCAATACAATTTTAGGCCTATAACTACCATTAATTTTATATTGAGTGGTTAGGTTAATGCATGGTATTTTGACAAAAATGTAAAGCCATGCAAGTATGAAATGCAGATATTTTCACTTTAATTTTCAAGACATGCCTACCTATGGGAGGGAGAGAGTATTTTCATTTCAATTTTCATTATTTGAAACCAAAACTTTTCCCAAACCACTACACTAAACCAAACTTTTCCCGAGAAAGAGAACAAGCAACTAACTTCGAATTGATTTTGAAAGCAAGCAAATAGGGTAAGATCTCTTTTCTAAGAAGAAAGACAACACACACTCAAAGGCATAAACAACACTTTTTCAATTTTTTCTTTTAAAATGAGATAGAGCTAACTTAAAAATACTACTATTTTTTCATATCTATTTAGCAATAAGACTGAGATCTAAATTGATTCCAAGCTCTCATGCAGCACTCCTTTCCAAAAAAATTAAAACCAAGCATGCAAAGAATGAAAAGATGAAAACTATCCTACCTCTTTGATTCAAACAAAATAAGCCTTTCACCACACAAAATTCAATATTCAAGCACTTAGATCTCTTTGAAAATCCCAGATACTTAGGACTAAAGGCCAAGACACACAAAATTTTAAACAAAAACTTTGCAAAAAGAAGTCTGGAAAAACCTACCTAGCACCGCTTCAAGAGGGTTATTGATAGTGGTTCTACACGAGCACCAATACCTGCTAGCTGTGTTCAGTCGGTGGCACTGTCATCTGCTAACTTTTTTCAAGCGGTGGCACCGCTTAATGCCCACTGTTCATACGCGATTCCCTGTAGATGTCCAGAAAACAAAAAAAAATGGCAAAAAAGAAAACCTAGAACACTATGCAATAGGCATCTAAATCAAGAAATAAGAGTATTGAAGAGTACAGAGAGTTAGAAAACTCATATCTAAAGAGATCTGAAGATACCAAACCAAACACCACTAGATCAACTAGTGGATCTGATTGAACTGATGAAGAACGAGAGCTTTGTATTTCAAACAAGTGTTTTGAAAAGACTAAGGAAGATCAGATCGACTAAAGCTCTTCCCCAGCAGAGTCGCCAGATTTGTTGTAAGGAATTTTACACCTTCGGCGGATATAAGTTGTTCCTTTGGTATGAATGGTTTAGATCCAGAACAAATAGTTCATAATAAGGTTGGAATACTTTCCCTAGAAACTATAGACACCTGGAATGCATTATTTGATGGAGCGATGTGGTTCTTCTCTCATGACAAAAGATATTCGAAGAAAAACTTGCATAAATACATAAAACACACAAAATATCAAAGATACCAGAGGATCATCTATAGATCTATGCCAATGACTAAGGAATTTGAAAATAACATGTAAGATTATAGCATAACAAGTATATGGGAAAGGAACCAACTTTATATTAATAAAATGAAGAAAGAGTTTACAACCTATGCCTTAGTGTTGATATGCTCTTTCACAAATCCAACAACTTGTCCTCTACAGCTCCAAATTGCTCCTTCAAGCTCTCTTGAATGACCTAGGCTAGAATATCAAAGCAACAACATAACATTACTCCCCCTTCAACCATGGGAATTGAGCCTGCTTTTATAGGCTCGCAATGGATAGGGATGGTTAAGAAATGGATGGGTGCGGTGGCTAGGAGATCCTACAAGGATGGATCTCAAGCCCAACAGACCCTAGTGATCAGGGATAAGGGTGCCACAAAGCCTTCTTTTCAAAAGCTTCATGAGACCTTCTCTTTTTCACTTTTTACCAAGGGCACCGCTCTTTGTTCACCATGATAGAGCGGTTCTGAGCAGAACCACACCTTGCTTAATGGGTAAAGGCAGTGCCACCACTTATTTCCAATGCATTACAGGTGATGCTGAAGAAGGTACCACTTTTTGAATAAAGGGTAGAAGTGGTGTTGGATTTTCATATACAAATTTGATGTCTGGACCAATGTTCTTATTTCATAGTTTGGGATTGAGGGAAACACTAAATTTTGGGATCTTATCACATGTTGATGATGAGATTTAGGTATAATAGTAATGTTCGTATCACTAAACCATAAAGTAATTTCAATCCATTGTCATTATTTCCATGTAGTTTGAGTCGCATTCCCTTCTCCCTCTTTAGTCAATCTATTTATTGAGTCTTATTCCCCTCTCCTTCTCTATACACACATTATTAGTTTGGTGCATGTGAGAGAAAATAAAAAAATTACATTTACCATTAAGAATGTCTTAGAAATATTTTTAAGGCTATAAAACCATCCTTGTTTTCAAAAAACTTTTGCAATTTGGTATTATTTATGTTGTTTGGGCCATGTCAATATATCAAGAAACTCGTTTCTATTTTAAAATGTTGAAAAGTAAACCAATGCTTTTGTTTCGAGAACCATTCATGAAATTTTCATCTAAATAAAGAGAAAAAACATGTGGATGAGGATTATGTTTTCTATACTTTATGGATATTCAACATCATGTTTTTCCGTTTTCATTGTGTATGTCGACTTTGCCTCACATTTATGGTATGAGTTCTTGAAGAGATAAGATTGGGTGCAAATCCTAAACAACTTTTGTATTATAATTTCCAAAAAGAATAAGCTTGAATGTAGATCCCTAGAAATTTTGGTTGAATAGAATCCCTCTTCTAAGACAAAAAGAAATTCAATGGTCATAGTGCAGCTAAAGAAAACTATCAATATTGTAGGTTTGTGATAACCAATTTCTGAAACCTAACATATTTCCCTATAGTTTCAAATTATTGTCTTTCAAACTGAATTTTCTATAACTTGTTGTGTCACTGAAACTCCTTGTGTTCATAGGCTTCGAATGGCACCCAGAATGTTTGATTGTTCACCAATGAAATGAAACTATTACACTCCACTAGTTAAACTAAACATTAGGGGAAGTTATCCCACTTTGCAGGATAGAAATACTGATTTCCATCTAGCAAGCACCACAAGAATTAACAAGGTCAGTTAATCTCCGATTGAATGTTTTACAAGGGTTAGTAGTTGTTTTAGGTAGTCTAATCCGAAGTCTCTCTTCCTTCCAAAACCTACTGGGAATGAAAAACACTTTGGCCTGTGCTGACAAAGGACGTTTTTCCAATTTACAAGACATTTTTGTAGAACTGGTATATGAGGGGTTTTGTTCTACAGTTAACTAACTATTCACCCACCAAATACTGTTTGTTTCATTACAATCTGTCATCCTTGACTCGATGCGCTTTTCAGTATGCCTTTAGATTTGATTTTAACCTTTGCACACAACTGGCCATGAGAAGAATATTCTATGAACTCCATGACTTGCTGATAGATTAAGAAAAAGAAAAAAAAATATTTCAGACAACACTTTGTTAATACCCCTGCCAAAAGAATGTTTTCAGACAAAAACCATTAACTGACCTCAAAAAGACATTCTTCGAAATGGCTAGCACCATGGCAGAAGAATTATGGAGATGAAAGATAATTTTCCTTATTATAGTAAGAATATTTTCCTAATGGCTAGAAGTGACGATGATTTTCTTTATTATAGTAAGAATATTTCAATACAAGGGATGGATTGTGAACCACAACTCACTCTCATCTAAATGATACCTATACATTTCTTTCAGCCCAACATTCCCACTTGAAGGTATTTTTGTTTATGATATTGTTTATTTTCTGAGCCAGGGTTTCCACATTAATACACGCTAGCTTTTGGCCACACTCTCATGGGATTTACTTATAATACTTGGTTCATTAGGCTTATGCCCAAATTTCATTGATGTAGGTTAGCTTTTTGTTTGGGTCTGAATTTGCAGAGTGGATTACCGCAAGCTTATATGTTTGGACTCTAATTACTTCTAATTATTTTCCCAAGATTGTGAGTTCTGGTTTATTTATTACAAATGTTTTCTTAAATTACACAATATCAATTTCCTACAAGCTTGAAGTCAATAAACGGACATGAAGTATGCATGACATGTCATTGGTACAATATCCTAAGCTTTGTTTCATATTTTTAATCTCCATTGTACTCGAGGTTTGCATATAAAATTTTAACTTAAAAAAATCAAGTTCATTGTTCGAGATGAAAATTGTAAAACTTGAGTTCATTGTTTTCTAAATATATCAATGATCCCTATTTTCAATGACAATGGGAAACTTAGTTTTCGATCTTTGAAAACTTTAATATCGTGACTATAGACTAATTCTTTGTACATTATTGGTATTGCTCTCTGTGTGTGAAAGCTTGTTAATCTTTGTTGATTTAATTGCATGAAAGGTTTTATAAAATAAATAGTTATAATGGAAAAAATGAAAGGCCAACTGAAAATTAAAGATTTAAAGTTTGAAAATTGAAATTAAACAAAAGAAAAAAAATAGAATATATAATATGAAGAAACTTTGCAAATTCTTTTCAAACTCCTTTCTTGTATCAATGCTTTGCTCACGGCTTCACTTAGAGAGACCCAAGAATTAGCGTTCATTATATAGAAATCCAAGATGCAACGTAAGTTTATTAATTAGTGTACATTATACTAGAAATCCAAGATTCAATGTAAGTTTATTAACTGGGTTACATTATACTAGTGGCAAGTTCTTAGATGTAATATAAATCGTTTAATAATACTATATTATCTTATGGTATTAATACTATATTATATAGATTATGGGTAGATTATCTATCTTATGTATCATGGTATACATGGTGTAACACTAGATGAATTATGGATTATATATCTTATGTATTATGGTATATGAATTGATATATGTTTTTAATAAGAAATATGGTATATGAACTGATATATGTTTTTAATGAGAAATTTACAACTTATGAATCATGTTGATTACTTTAAAGTTTAAATTTTAAAGTTGGTGAGTGTTTATTAAATATTTTTAGTTTATTTTTGTATAATAAAAAATTAATTATGTTAATTAATAAGCTTTCATAATTTGATATATTCACAAACTTATTTTCGGTTGTAATTTAATGAGCTAAAATGTTTCATCTAATAACATAAATACATGTGTATCTCATCTAACCAACTAATATGGAAACAACCCTTTATATGCTCTTAAATCTCAAATGTAAGAGAAGATTGTTCATGAGTAGCTAATAATGCATTAAAGGAGGTAGCATCCTAAAGAAAACTATTTTTTTTTGTTAGGTGTTCAGTACCTCTTCCTTGTCCCCTAATTCATTCATGAGTGTTTTTTATATGCGTTAATGTTTAAAGTTTCTAATTTCATTTCATTAATACACATAGTCTACTTGTTGATCATACAATATGCTTCTTTGAAATACAAGTGATATGTCTAGAATCTTTGTCAACATAACAAGGCATTTTTCAAACACCATCCCTTAATTGGTCCTTCCTACCTTTTAATTCACTTATTTCTTTGGAAAAATTCATATTAAGGCAACATAAATTATGCATGGACTATTTTTCTCTTTCCACTGATCATAACATTGAACAATAGAGTTTCAATGACAAGCAATAATACCTTGCAAGAAGGAACTTCATTAAAAAGTTGATTGTTAGAGACTTATAAGAGAGAACTCTATCCTACGTCCACTACGCAACATTAGCTTGCAACAAGGCACTTTCATAATGATGCTTCTCATTAATAGTGTGGAAGGAAGCAACTTCATCACGAATTTTGTGATGAGATTCCTACAAAATAATATCTTTTTTCGCACAATTTTCTTGCATCTTTCAAACAACCAATTCTTCATGTTCATCAAAAGCATCCATGGTGAAAGGAAATATGTAATAAACCTAATAGGTTATTTATTATTTAGTCACTATTAGGTTAATTAATTATTAATTATTAGTTATTACAAGGCATATCTATTTATTAATAGACGTGACTATTATCCTATCAACCATATTTAACATGGCTCACTATCTTTGTAAATCATCATTCAATTATCAAATATATATATTACCTCATCCATTACCTCTAAGGTACTTGATTATCATCATGATTCAACATCCTCCATTACCTATATGGTACTTTACTACGCAATTCCAACAAATAAAAAATACCATTTCAATAATTTCACCATTTAAAAAAAAAAAAAACCACCAAAACCTAAACCCTAAACCCAAATAGTCTAGAGTTTAGCTTACTCTATTAAAGTATGATTGATAATAAATGTACACTTCGAGTAAGCCCTCACTACAGACACTCACCATGTGAATGATTTATTGACTGTTGACTTCAATCTCAAGATAGAATATATTCGATAATGCTCGATTGACTACCCATTTCATTAATATTTTAGAGGGTTGTACCAAAATATTTCTGGAAATTACGCGATTGGAAGAAGTCTGTGCCATCCATGATTTTATATTAATTTTTACTTGACAAAAGAATGGTATATTTCTACAAGATTTCTCCATTTGTCAAGACTTCATTGTCTCCAAGTGGACGATACACTAATCACAATGAATTCTCCAGCGCCCAAACAATAAATTATTCAGTAATCATGGGTTTTGAGTGCATGGATGCTTTTAGATTCATTTTTTCCAAACTACCAAAGTGTTGTACCTATCAAAAGAGTGGAAGATTTCTTCATTTTTCAAGACTTCATTGTCTCCAAATCGGCTACCAATAATTCCAGCATCTAGACAATAAATTATTCATGGGTTTTGAGTCCATGGATACTTTTAGATTCTTTTTTTCCAAACTGCCAAAGTGTTGTACAAAACATTGGAAGATTTCTTCATTTGTAAAGACTTCATTGTCTCCAAGTAGGTGACCAATAAGTCAAACGCCCACCAATAATTCCAATGCCCACCGCTCACCTATAACTCCAACTCCCACCACAATCTTGAGATACACGTTACGTTTTTCCCTATTGGTAAGTGTAGTATTTAACATTTTTTGGAAATTGTCTAGCACCCACCAATAATTGTCCCATTTGAATGGTTGATTAAATACTAACTTCAATATTCACGAATAGTTATCTATGTTTGAATAGTGCCAGTACAGACCAATAATTCCCATGTAGATAGCTATGTTCAAATAGTTCGTGAGTCGTGAGTCACGACAGATTGATGTATTGTTGATAATGAATGCAGTACACTTTTAAGGAGTGAGCTAAACTCTAGAATATTTGCATTTTTGTTGGCGAAATTTGTTGAAATCTGATGAGGGAATTTTTTCTGAAATTGCAATTTTGGTTGCAAAAATGGATTCAACACCCTCGATAACCCATGGAGCACCTATATTATGCATTTTGAACAAATTGAAACTGCAATTTCAACAATTCTTTCCATATTTTGGTCAAAATTTTTGCTGGAAAAAGGTGCAAATCTAGAGAACTCACTCCCACTTTTCCAAGTGATTCCTCACTATGGAAAATCACCATTGCCAACCCCACATTTAATTTTGTTCATTTCTTATGCAGTACTTGTCAATGCTCAATAATTAATGAGGAATATATGATGTTGTATAGGCACACTTGCAAGTTTCAAAAAATTACTTGTATTGATTGTCATACTTCACAGATCTTTTATAGAAGGAGGATATGGAGATCCATGAAGTCCCTTCTCTTACTAAAATTCTCATTTTAATTTATTTCATTTTATTACTCCATCATTTTTTGTTTTCAACACTTCAATTATGAGGCCATCGACATCCTCATCTCAACAATTATTTTGATCAATAGGCTCTGATTGGATTCATGTCTACAATTACATATGATCCATCCTTGTGATTACACACTAAACCGAACATTTCATTTTGTGAGTGGATAGGTGTCATATGCATACTATAGAGATAGAAAGTGGTTTCCCTCAATGTTTATAGCATGGCATTACAAGGTAGAATCTCTCCTCTTCTCGGAAATCTCACTTTTAATAGAACACTCAACCTCAGGAATAACCATTTTCATGGTCACATTCCCTATTAATTGGGAAATCTCCTTCACTTAAAGAAACTTATCCTGTTTGGGGATGAAATAAAAGGCTCTATTCTACCCAGTGGGTGCCATAATTTATGGGCCTTGTTTCTACTATATACAACTTCACAGGAAACATTCCTGAAGAGCTATGTGTTCTCCCCAAGTTATATTTCTTTAACTCAGCAAATAACAATTTGATGGCTACAATTCTAACTTGCTTGGGAAACATATCCTCTTTGGAATACATACGTTTGGGTAGCAACAAGCTCCATGGGAGTGTTCCTTCCAAAATGGGTATGCTAATCAGGTGATCGTAATAGATATTTTTAGTAACTTTCTTCACAACAGCAGAAAAATACATTGTTCTAGAAACATGTTCTGTGCAAGTATTATGGATGAATCAAACTTTAAAATATATTCAAGTAGATTATGACTATCCCATATCAATCTTCTATGACAACACACATGAAATCACCATCTCAAAAAATATGGTAATGCATTCTAAATCAAAACAAATTCCCCAAAAATATGATTTTGTAAGAGAACATGTTGCTGAAAATATAGTCAAATTGGAATATA
This sequence comes from Pseudotsuga menziesii, assembly GCA_001517045.1. Lineage (NCBI taxonomy): Eukaryota > Viridiplantae > Streptophyta > Pinopsida > Pinales > Pinaceae > Pseudotsuga > Pseudotsuga menziesii. Next base: position 1,285 of record LPNX011174028.1, on the reverse strand, counting down.
TGGATATGAAGGAACAAATTTTAGACATTTTCACAAAGCTATTTCATAGACAAACTTTTGAGTATCTGAGAGGGAAACTAGAAATAGTTTCAGCTCCAAAATAATCGGTGAAGAAGGATGAATGGAACAGGTCAATGTACTTGACATAGAAGGGGATTATTTGCGAATTAACAGAGGATATAACACCCAATAAAAAGACAAGAGAAAGTGGTGAGCATAAAGTCAAGGGGATTTAATGACTAAGAGGATCCCTTTTCCATTGATGTTAAAGGGGGGGAATGAAAGAAACTGAAAGATGAAAAGGGGGAGAATAAGAGATAAAGAGAATGAAATAAATTGAAAGATGTATTTGCACAAAATAGCACAAAAAAGAATCAAAGGCATAAACACAGGGGGACCCTTTTGTATATAGGAGAAGATCTCAGGGGGAGATTATGGTAAGTTGCTGTTGATATCAATGTAAAAGGGGGAGATTGTTGAAAATGTGTTGTCATTGATGTGAAAGGACAAAATGTTGAGCCCATGTGTTATCATTGATGTCAAAGGAAAATTAAGGGTTGAAGTAAAACACCAAATCTAATAGACAGAAGTGTATGAAGTCTTCCTCATACAAAGCCAATTTGAAGAAATACATAGAGAAAAATGTGGAAGTTTAGAGAGTGCAAAGATCCCTTTATGACATGGGTCATATGTGTGCATATAAAAACCTTGAAAGAGGAATATTGAAAATTATTATGTGCATGAGTATCCCTTTGGACTTGGGTAAGAAGTTAGAAGAAGAATATGAAAGCCAACGATATGGACTTGTCTATGAAATCACCATAAATAAAATGGCATAAGTGCATCAAACCCCACAAAGTTGAATTGTGAAAAATGGTACGCTGACACAGATGATAATTTTATCAAGATGCATACAAGTTGAGGTGTTATTAAAGTAAAAGGACCTTCAATGAGTGGACACATCTCTTTTATTAGAGGTAGTATAATAAGCAAGAACTAGATGTGTTTAAGTAAGCTTGTGGAGTGAATATTGGAAGATTATATGTTGTGGGAAAGCTTTGTAATGTTTGGGGTATCAATGGCTCATTGATCTAAGAAGAAGCATATGTAGCATAACCAAAGTGCGTAGAACAACAAGAGGATGAATAGCAAGAAGAGCGCAAAGTAGAAGGATACTCGGTATTTGGGATGTGTGAAGGCGCTACTCAATATATGTCAAAGACCTCTAAATCACAAAAATGACTGAACAATACAAAAGTAAATATATTTGAACATTGTGTGATGT
>LPNX011174006.1:185786-215793 GCA_001517045.1 Pseudotsuga menziesii | reverse complement strand
GAATGTCACTTTACTAATTTGTCACATCTTGGGTTATGTCGGTGAATATCAATTTTTAATCCTTAATTAACTTTAGAATGGGACAACCCTTTATAATTTTAGACATTTCTTCCTCACGAAAAAAAATTCAAACAAGTTTAGGTCTATCATTACAAACAATGCCAAGAATATACTTACACATAATTGATATGGCTCCTTAATCATCCTTGTTCTCAACCCTTTGATATTCTTTTGAGATCTCATGGACACAACCTTTAGTGTTTAGAAGATGGAAATCAAGATAAAATTGAAGATCTTCTAGCATATTCATCACTTAGTTCACTTTTAATGCTTACCATCTAATATCAACTCTTAATCTATGTCTGGAAACTAAGTGTACAATGCAAAATCCAACATTTAATCTTATTAATGATATTAAAAAATGGAAGCGTGTAACATGTTTAATTATATATATAAGTATTAATTAGATGGTACCATCTAATATCAACTCTTAATCTATGTCTTGAAACTAAGTGTATAATGCAAAATCCAACATTCAATCTTATTAATGATATTCAAAATGGAAGTGTGTAAGATGTTTAATTATGAAATAAAGCTATATAAGAATTAATTAGATTGTTATTTACATTAAAATTTATAATATTTTTCAAGTTTTATTAACATTAAAATGTAATAATTTTCAAAAAAAATCAAATTAACAATAGATAGTTTTGAAAATTGGTTTTATATTAAATTAATGAGAAAGGTTTGTCATAAATACGAAGACATTGTTTCTTAAGTTTTTAATTTTTAATTCTTTTACATTAAATTTAAAATTTCTAAAATATTTCCCAAATTAATAATATTAATGTGAATCATTATTTTAATATATGACTTACTTTTTAGTATTTTTATATATTAAAATAATTGTTGTAGGGAAGTTAGGTAACCCTTTCCAAAATTTGAGGAATTTTTTCAATGTGTAATTATTTTTGGTTGATATATTTATATATAAAAAAATCTATTTTATTGATTTCAAAAGAAACATTTCTAGACATACATAGTATGTTCCTCACTTGTTCGGACTTTTTATTACATACTTTTAATACAAATGATGCATTTCTTAGGTTTTAAGAAAAGAAAGACTCAACTGTAAAGAAAAAAATCAACATTGTTAAAATAAAAACAAACTCTCAAAAGCTTTATAGTGAGACTAAAATATTTGTCACATTTATATGAACATCACCTACACATTAAATGACAATTTCAAAATATTTATTACTTTTCCAAGTTTTTAACTCAACACAATTATGATGATCTAATCATGTTTCTCTTAAAAATATAAAACAAAATTAAATAAATAAAACAAAGTGAAAAATTAAATAAAACAAAGTGGCTCTTACATTATTAAAGCTTCTATATAAGAGACATATTAAAGTTGTCTCATTGAACTCAATGACCATCATCATTATTATTTTTAATAATTTATTTATTTTTTATAAATCACATTATTCATTACTTTTATATTTAAATCCAGTAATTATTTTTAATAATTTATCTAGTGAAATAAAATCTAAAATCATTGAAATAAAAAATGAATAACATATATATATATTTCTTCTGTGGCGATCGTGATCATGAAAGTACGCAAAGGTGACCATCGCTTTGTATTTAGTTCTGACTCGATATTAATGACAGAAATGTCCATCCCCCCAAAATACCAGATTATTTAGGAACATATCAAAATTCAAAATATTATTCAAACTTATAAAATATCTTCAACACATTTAGATAATTGTATGCAACGATAGACTGAATAAATACAATGATGTGAACTGAAAGAAAAGGGACTCTCACTATTTTTTTTATGTAGATGGTGATGACAGTGGCTCAACAACTTTTTTTTTTCTTGGCATGACACCACGAATTTTCTTTGCTTTTTTTTTCAGTATTTTTTTGGGTTTTCTTGCCAAGATCACGAATTCCGTTCTTCACCAATCTGTGGTTAGGCTCATATTGTATTGCATCCTCAAGCTTGTCATATATCAACCCAAAACCTGAAGATCTTTGTCCATACATACGAAAACCGTAAATAAATATTTGTTGTTTACCAGTAATACCAAATTTCTTCCCTATCTCCTTTTGAATTTCTGGTTTGGAAATGTTTCCTCTTCTAGGATGTAGAACATGTATTTGAAATCGACGCCTTAACCTTGGTTCATCTATCAGGTGTCTGATGCATACTGTTGGACGATGAGGGATTTTTTTTACATCCATTTTTTATGTAGATTTGAGGCAAAGATCTGGAAAATAAAAACATTAAAAAAATAATACGGAAATTAAAACATTAAAAAAATAATACGGATATCAAAACATTAAAAAAATAATATGGATATTCAATCTCATAAACAATTTAATAAATAAAATCTATTCACATAGCTTTAGTGCATATCACTATTCAATCTTATAAAAAATTTAATAAATAAATTCTATCTACACATATCTTTGATGCATATCATTATTCAATCTCATAAACAATTTAATTAGAATTAATGAGTTCCATAGTCCTGTTTTGCTTATTATTATGTGTGTGAAATAAAAACACCATTGGGATATCATTAAAAAACACTATGTTTCTCTTTATTTCTCACTTTAAGATTTTTTTAAAATCGCATGAAAAAGGATAAAAGTATTGTCTAAATAAAATGTATGGTAGTTGTTATAAAGTTGAAATAAATAATTTTTGAAAAAAAAAACTTGTAATTAATGCTGCATGAATAAGTGAAGTTAATGCATAAATACCTCTTGATAAATGTATAAATAACAAACAGTTCATAGCATTCAACCCATTTAATTAAAAAGAACAACACATAGCATACAACCCAATATCTAATTTAAAAAGCAACACATAACAATTGATTTATGGTCAACTACCATAAATTAAATTAAATTGCTATATATATACATATGGTTTTTTGACACTTTTAAATAAATGTATTTCTCAGAAAAATATGTTACATCTGAAAATCCTTGCATTTGAGAATATAGAAGTTGATTCAGTGAAGTATGCTGAATCAACTTATATTGTGTAAGTGGTCATATGCACTCAGGTAACACTTGAAAATAAAACAACCAGGTCAAAGACATCATTGATGAAATCTATTTAATTTTGTCTATCGTCAAATTGACCGGCACATTGAAAACTTCTGAGTACCTAAATCTTATATATATAATATTCATTTATTTTCTGTAAAAATTATAATCCTCAATTTAATTAGAGTCCATCTAATTTCTTTGTTCTTTATATCTCTTCGATACTTGGTTGTAAGCACCTTTGAAACTGATATATTAAGCATCTGATACAGCTTAAAAGATCTATTCCTATACAGCTTAAAAGATCTATTCCTATTAATCAACAATATTTATAAAAAAATCATTAATACTGCATTAATGGGAGCAAGTTTTATTCCCTTGCATGTTTTTTCCTAAAGATCTATATTCAACTTTATATGATAGGTGTAAGTGTTACAGGAGACCTTCTGGTAGCTCTCTTCTAGGAGATCTATATTATTTTTTAATTTATTAATACTAATTGATTTTCAATAGTGTTTTCCCATTTTAAATTTATTTCTAATTTATTAATATTAATTGATTATCAATGTTCACATTTCTCATCTCTTAACTATAACACCCTCACCTTTGTCTCAGCTATATTTCTATCAGTTTTGTTTAGATCCCTCATGGTGTGCAAATAATTGGCAAAAGCATGTGGCTTTGTTGAGAATAGAGCAAAATATATGTTTTGCTAGTTTCTTTAATGTTTCCAAAGTATACGTGTTGCCAATAATTTCGAATGAAACAGTTGTTGCTCACCACTAAAATGAACAACCCCACATCGCGGATGCTGAAATATGAGCAAAGAGTCTGTAACAGGAAATCCTTTTCATTCCTGCTTTCTTCGAAGGAAGTTGCTGATATAAAAGTTAGAACCGCGACATACTAGATAAAGTACGCAACAAACATTTTCGAAATACATTTAGAACATATAGATCTTAGTGAAATCTATTAACCCCTAGAATTGCGAATGAACGTGTGTCCATACAAATGCTTTTCAGCTTAGTGTTTTCCCAATATATACTCAGTTTTTATAAATCCTCGCCTAAAGTTTCTATTACTTATACATCATGGAAGATGTATAAAATAAGTTAAATCGAGTTTTTTTTTTAATTATCTCATTTTTAAATTAAAAAAGTGTATATCTATTTTTTTTAAGTTCCATTTACCACCTTAATGTTATTAGATCCCACACTCTTCCTTTATAAATCAATTTTAATTTTAAATTTCAAACATCAAATACAATCATCTTGCAAGGCTTGATAGATACGAAACATTATTGATTTAGTATGCACATCTTCCATAATTGGTTGACACCAATTCCATATTGCTCTATAAAAGATTAGTTCAACTAATCAAAATAATTTCTGAATCATAAGAAATAAAAAAGCTTTTATGTACATTTTATAATATCCTATTGCATATTGGTTTCTAAAATATTGGTTCAATCAATTGAAATAATTTATAAATGATAAGAAATCAAGAAAAATGTTTTCTGTATATTTTGTGATATCTTAAAAACAACTAAAAATAAACTTGTCGGACATTTTAATGCGATAATGTCAATTAAATATAATATAATATGAATTTATATTATATGATTATTGTGGAATGAGAATACCTTAAAAGCTAGCATTATCCTCTGAAACTTTTTGTGTAGTTAGCTGTATTTGTAAAAAGGAAGGAATACTCATTTGTGACAAAATAAAAAAGAGCAGCGAGTTTGATAGTTGGTGTGATAGTACATGATTATTTGAAGCACTCAGCAACTTCAGGCATGCACATTGTGCCCCCTATTTTATCTCGACGAACACTCAGTTGACATAAATAATTGCCCCCATTGACTTACGTGTTATTCGAAATTTCAAATGATCACACAGTCGAATATTGTTGGAATTTAAAAAGATGATCAGATTTAGTTGGTCAAGCAAAGAAATATTAAAAAACTGGAAGCTAAAAGGAACCTCATAAAGGCTTGAATTGAATAAAATAAAATACACAATGAGAACTGATGCTCAGACTGACTGTTGGATTCCAATATCAAATCGTAGGATTTGTGGATAGGACTGGATTGGAATGAGTGCTGAGATTTTCATTATGCTGAGAGAGGATTAGAAAGTTCGAGGACATGTTTTTGGCGGTAAGATAATGGTGTGCATGACACGTTGTTTTCACTTGGATTGAAGAGAGCTCCCAGAAGGTCTCCTTAACATTTACACCTATCATATCAAGCACCTTTTGTATTTTGCAAATATTAAGCACAATCATTTTGAAGATTACAACACCTTTACTGGTCCTACCTCTATCAATTGTAGCACTAGCTAGGCAGCCAGTTTAGTTACTCGACCAATACCCTAACTCTACCCGAATGTTTTCTCTGATAGACTCATCGTCTGCTCACTGTCGTCCTTTTAAATGACAAGATCTAATGCGATCTGGCAGGGCATTGTTCCTGGACGAGATGATTATCAGTGGCTGCCTTCCCAATAACACCACTTACACGGGCTCTGTCAGCAGGGTTACCGATTGACGGCGGGTGACCTCGTAGACTGTTGGTGAGGGGAAACTTATTGGAGGCTTGTTGATTTGCAAGTCATTTAAAATAAGGTTTGTAAGTTTTGTCATTTCGACCTGTAATAGCCTCTTTAAATGACAAGATCTAACGCGATCTGGGAGGGCATTGTCAATTGAATATGGAGGAGATGGCTTGCTTGCATGTTCCAAGTTGAATTACCTATGTAGATTTCAAAATCTGGAGCCGGCGTTGTGTATTTCAAAATCTGAATAATGATAGTACCTTCAAAATTCATTTCTATAGATTTCAAAATCGACTCGAATTTCAATCCTTTCAGGTCCTTCCAAAGGGATCTGGGCTTTCTAAAATTGCGAATGAACGTGTGTCCATACAAATGCTTTTCAGCTTAGCGTTTGCCCAATATATACTCAGTTTTTTATATAAATCCTCGAGGCGGCCTGCATGCAGAGATACGAGCTGATCTTAGCACTTGTCCATATTGATATCGAACAACTCGACCATTTGATCATTAAGCCAATTTGTCAAATTGCAAAGGATTAATTGTTTACAAAGAGGAACGACTTGGACAATGTTGGAATGGAAGTAATATAAAGACCTGTAGTCCCAGATAAGATTGACCAGTATGAGACTGTATGGTGTGAAGTATCTGTTATTATCATAGAAGGTGTTAATAGTAGATCTTGAGAGGAACATGTTGATCTGGTATTATTTTGCTCACTTTTGGAATTGTATTTTGGTGGAAGGTGGTGATTTTGGACATTAACACATGAGTGGATGGAAAATATGAATGCAACAGTATCACTTCATTCGCCAATAATGGTAATAATCACCAACAAATTGTTACAAAAGAGATTATCCTGCCATCATTTCCTAACCAAGGAGGTTTTGAGATCATTCAATGATTATGGAGAATTATGTTGATCGTTTACAATGCGGTTAAGTTGTGCCACAAAGTTGACAAATAAATGCCACCTGATTCTTATGCATCAGATTTGAATTTAGATTAGTTGAAAATTTCAGTTAACGTCAACAAAAGATCGCTTCACTGCAAGTTTGCAACAAAGGAGATCTCATCGAGAACTGCTCCATCTATTTTTTTTTTATAAAAGATCGCAACAATCTTACCAAAAAGTCAGAAGTAATAAATGTATTCGATGGCTTATAGGGTTGAGCATTACCATCATTCCCATCAAGCAAAAATATACTGAGACTTAATATCACCGACAAAACTATCATTCAAATTTCAGTTACCACAGAAATCCCACAAATTCATGAGAGCAAAGGGAGTCTTTCGTTTATTTTTCTTATCTATTTTATTTTCTATCTTGTGTACTAGAATTAATACGAAAGAAAATATAATTATTCTTTTGTGTTGTCGTTATCTTTGTAGGTATTTATGTTAGAAGTTTACTCTCAGTATCCATATCTAAACAACCATATCTCAACAAAAAGAAAAAGAAAATAATATTTTAACTTTCCCTATTTATTTTCAATAGGGATCTGGGCTTTCTAGAATTGTGAATGAACGTGTGTCCATACAAATGCTTTTCAGCTTAGCGTTTGCCCAATATATACTCAGTTTTAAAAAAGAGCAGCGAGTTTGATAGTTGGTGTGATAGTACATGATTATTTGAAGCACTCAGCAACTTCAGGCGTGCACATTGTACCCCCTATTTTATCTCGACGAACACCCAGTTGACATAAATAATTGCCCCCATTGACTTATGCGTTATTCGAAATTTCAAATGATCACACAGTCGAATATTGTTGGAATTTAAAAAGATGATTGGATTTAATTGGTCAAGCAAAGAAATATTAAAAAACTGGAAGCTAAAAGGAACGTCATAAAGGCTTGAATTGAATAAAATAAACTACACAACGAGCACTGATGCTCAGACTGACTGTTGGATTCCAATATCAAATCATAGGATTTGTTGATAGGACTGGATTGGAATGAGTACTGAGATTTTCATTATACTGAGAGAGGATTAGAAAGTTCGAGGAGATGTTTTTGGCGGTAAGATAATGGTGTGCATGACACGTTGTTTTCACTTGGATTGAAGAGAGATCCCAGAAGGTTGTTGAGCGACTTGCAGTATTTATGATATTACCCATTGCTGAATGGGTTTGTTCAGAAGAGGGTTATAATATCCAACCCGCTACACTGCCTGCTACTCCCGCCGGGGATAGGTATGACAAATTACCCATTTCTGAATGGGTTTGTTCAGAAGAGGGTTATAATATTGGGAAAGGAGTTATTCCGTGGGATGAACATGGTTCTTGAGTCCTCGCCCCTGTCTAAGCCTCTCATGGCTGCTGGTAATTTTACTGAAGTCATCAACGATGGGAGTTTGTCGGGCAATCATAAGGCACAGTTTCCTCTGGATGTCAAGATTCGTCAGAATCCTTTGCTTGAGGGTTTTGTAAAAAGTGAAGCCAATGGCATAGCAGAAATGGACTACATAGAGAGAAGTTGCAGGAGAAGGTTGGCGGAGGAGACCGATGATGACTGTGCAAAAACCTACCCGATGATGACTGTGTAATTTATCATAGCGACCCTAGGTACACATATCTTTGATGCATATCATTATTTAATCTCATAAACAATTTAAAAGTTTTTTTTGGTAGCAGGTTTCCAGAATATAAATTCCAAGATTTCTTCATAGCAAGGTTACCTCTACTCCACAGGAGAATCCGCGAATGCTCTAGCGACCGGTGAATGCTCCAGTGATGGGCGAATGCTCCAGCCACGAATCGGCGAACGCTCCAAGACTCCACAGGAATGGGTTTTCGAAACTGTATCAGGACTGAACAGGAATGGGGAAACTAGGTTTTTGAAACTCTATCTGTGGGTTTTGGAAACTGTTGGAAACTTTATCTCTGGGATCTCGTCCGCACTTATCTCCTCCACCGCCACGTCTCCTCACGTCTCCTAACAGACCTTTGGTGGCTAACAGATTCCTCCACGACTCCAGCAAATGCTCCACCACTCCACATATCTACGCGCTGGCTAACGACTCCTTCCTCATCTGTTAACAAACTCTCCTAACAAACTCCTAACTCACCTGTTAAAAGATCAGATGATTGGGATAATCTGGAGCATCCACTTGGCGGGATTTGCAGGATCTTGATGATCCGCTCAAGCAAGTCCATCCCCCAAAATACCATTGATAGACGCCTATCGGCGTAATTATGAAAAAATTAATTTTGTTAATTTTTTTGTTTAATTTTGATCATTTAAATTACTTAGTTTACATTAAAATGATTAATTGTTACTTAGTTTGCATTCGAATTCATAAATTAATGACATATGTTTTAACTAATTAATAAAATCATTTGCATTATAAAATTATCATTAATATATATATTTATTTTAGGTTAATCTTATTATGGTATATTGAATGAATGAGTGCAAATTAATGGTATTTTTTCGTTAATGAGATGGTAGGCAAGAGAAGAATCCTGCCATGAAAATGAAAAACAAACATTGGGGAAGTAGGCGAACCCCTCTAATTCTTGAGTGGAATTGATCAGGCTCTAATTCTTACATAGACATTGAAAAAAATTAATTACGCATTTCACTCTTGAGAATGATTGGTATCCATCTAGTTCCTGAGTGGATTTAATCCCTCTAATGACAAAAATTAATTACACATTTCACTGATTGTAGGCGAATCCCACTAATTCCTTAGTGGATTTGATCCCTCTAATGACATTAGCTTATTATTTTAATTGATTATCATGTTATCTACTTCAGAGATTGCTAATTGTGTCGGGTATTTAAAATGTATTATTCTAGTACAGAATAATATTACATGGATATATCCCTTGAAAATTTGACGACATGTAATTATCCGCAAAAATATGTTGGCCTTGCACATGGTTTAAAAACCATGTACTGCAAGGCCTCCTCAACAACCATGTAATGCTTCTTAAACAACCCATGGTAAATTGCACTCAAGGAGATTTGTTAAATTTTTTTACCAAATTTCAATTAAAATAAAGAAAATAAAAAAATAAACTACTCTTAAAATAAATTATAAAATTTCAAAAAATATATTATTTCAAAAACTAATTAATACCTTCATTCCCCTATATTGTTTTTCCATGAGCATTGTACTATCCATCTATGAATCACAATGAAGCAAAATTAAGATATGCTCAAATTCTGAATTCATTATTATACTTCAAAATTTCTAAAATGATTACAGTTGTACTTTCAAAGTCTACTAAAAATTCTTAGTATGAATAAAGGCTTACAACCTTATTTACTTTACAAGCTTTTCCCATTTACTATAATATTCTTTATAACTGAGAAGAGGAAGGCGATTAGCTTCATCTTTGTGTGGGGGTTAGACATACAGAGTAGTTGTATACAAGTCTATGTCGTTGGATGACTAAATTTCTAACCATGTTTGGTTCAAGTGAGAATGGTGAAGAGCATCTCAATCTATTCCACTATGTTGAAACTCAGCTAAGCGCTGAAGAACGCTGCTATATTTCCTCATAAATGAATTTGCTACATGCTGTGCAAGGGGAGCACTGTTTTGAATGCAAAGATAATAAATCTAACGACAAATCCAACAAATCTAATGAATCTGTGTTTTCAACTTAACACGTTCCTTACAATGTTGATCAAACTCCAGTTAATTTGTGTCACCGCCCATGACTGAAACCACCCTAGATCCAAATCCTAGGCTCTATCAAGCACCGAGAGGGATCAACTCTCCCAAGGTGCAAACCTCTTCTCAAGTATTGCACTCAAGAAGGTTTTCACCTCCGGAGATTTGATCCCTCTCGGCGCTTGATAGAGCCTAGGATTTGGATCTAGGCCAGTCCTTTACAATTACAACTTGTTGGTACCCCATTAATAATAAGAGAAGAATTATGCCTTATATTTCTTACAAACTTGGCCAAAAAACATGCCCAAGTCTTTGCATCCCTCAAGTCTTCCCATCAATGTTATAAGGCACACCATGATGCTCATCGTACCCTCTTCTCCTTTTCACATGGGGACAAAGTTTGGTTTTACATGGATCACCAATGCTTTCACACAAAGGCACCATAAGCTTAAGTCCCTCCACTATGGGCGTTACACAGTTCTACAAAAAAATGGTCAAAATGCTTATCAACTTTACTTCCACCCTCAAATAGGTATTCATGATGTTGTAAACATTAATAGCCCCCATGCTTTGAACCCTCACTCCCCGAAGAGGTTGTTACTATTTCTCATTCTGATGAATTAATCCATGATTTTCAACCTCCCTTACTTCAAGATATAGTTCTATATGTTTGCACTACCACTACCCACAAATCTCAACATACCTCATACTGGTGGGTCACAAAGGGAAAACTCTAGCTCATGCAAAGTTGTTTTCTACAATTTAATCAATTTTAAATTAGTTCCCTCATTTTCCGTCGGAAGTAGGGGAACTTCTAGGATTAAACTAAACTGGGAAGAATTGGGTAGTATGGAAGGGTTCCCCAAGGAACCAATTCAGTTTACCTTAGGAATCGCACCAACTCCACTCATTAATGAAAAGGGCACAAGTTACAATGAAAATTAGTGGATATCTCCCACTAGCTATTTCTACATCTTATCATTCTCTTCTTGTTAATTTATTTTTTATGTTCCTCTTATGGTCTATGGTAGATCAATGTCCTTGAGATAGCTCATTCAATTCTACCTAATTCCACTACCCATTTGCAATATGATCTACTCAAATATTCAAATTTATGGTTTGTATTTAATGTATAATATCAAGGTTCTAATTTTTATTTCATGAAGGAAAATCCTAACTCAAGTGAAAATTTCTAGCATGTACGGTTGAATTTCAAAAGTCATGTCAATGTACAAAATGATGAATTTCCTAAAAGCATGAAAGATGCTCCGTTATATTTATTCTTTCTTAGCATGCCACAATTGGCACCACATATTCTTCTAGCAAATTACCTTGAATGGTTTTAATGATAATGAAAGAGTAGATATGAACTTATTTTTAATCTTTAACTTGTTTTAATATTTAAGGGTTCGAATTGTATTTAATGTCGTAGGATGATAAAATTTTAGTTTTGTTAAATTTTTGTTTTGTTTATAGTTTTTAAGCATGAATCTAACTAAGTCATTTTTAGTTATTTTATAGTAGATAGATTGGGTATTGGAGGATTGAGAGTGATGTGAGAGGGAAGAGGGGTCATAAGAGATTTCACCTTCACATGGTTGGCCACGTTTAATAGAAAAATAAATCTATTCTCGAAACGAAGAGGAGCTCATTCCGGTATTTGTGGTCTTTAGTAATTTTTGAGTCTTATACATGTTGAAATGGATGTTTATTTATGTAATTATTATTTAGTCATAAAAATGTTTGTTAAGTTATTTTATTATTTTTCTAATTATTTGTGTGTTGGATATAGTATATCGACTACTAGAGGAGGTCTATAGGAGCGACATTAAATGAATATCATACAAGGAAAACCATTGAATATCCAAGCAAGGGTTTGTAAGTGATTTTAATTTTTTTAATTATAGTATCAATTAAACTAAATAGAAATGGAAATAAAGTAGATGAAACTAGATTATTGCAATGGTAGACTTTGCATCTTTATGTTAATATTGATTTACTCACTTGTATTTTTTTATCTAGAATATCCCTAACTTGCAGGAGTGACCTTTGGTCTAAGAAATCATGCCCTAGGGGATTCTAAGCCATGAAAATCACCCGAGGATTGCAATTGGCCTAGGCCACAAAAACCCTTAATTGGTTATATTTTTGGTGTCTCCTCCCACCTAGGTTACCCCTAAGGGGAATTGAACCTAGGTCACCCCACTGACAAGACCCACACCATAACCAAATGATCTAGTGGTAAATGACTACTCATTTATATTGTTAGTATAATGTAGATAAGTCTACTGATAATCATTCTCTCATATTGCTCCTCTTTAAGTGCATGCTTGATATTTGTTGTAAACATTGAATATCATGTTCATTGTGTGCGGAAACCAATCCCTAATTCTCTTATGAAATGTGCACATTTATATTGTTCCATGCAATTTTATGCTCATAATTTAGCACAAATAACCAATTATAGTAATAGTATTTATAAGGATATTTCTATTAGGCTAAAATGATGGAAGTTGGCATAACAAGACGCTTCTAGGTTTCCTAATAGGTGTTTAGGAGAAAGAGGGTATAATAAATGCGTTTACACTATGGATAGGTGATGTTGATGGACTAAATAGATAAGAAAATTTATATTTAAACTCATGGTCTGAACAAAACTTCAAATTGGTCAACATATTAGGAATCTTCTACATAATTAGTGGTTGAATCTCAAGGATAATGCATAAAAGATAGGCATGATTATACATAATATGGTCTTTAAGGACATGTTGGATCATAACCTTCACCATTAATCCTCTCATTGAAACAATGAAATGTGATTTCATTTTCTTGAATTATTCTAACCTTATTTTAGGCCACCTTTATCAATATGATTGTGGTGCAAATATAATAGTATAATTGGAATGTCCATCCTCACTTAAAATACATCAAGTGGTAAAAATTTGCATTTGCTACACCAACCCAACTCCATATTTAGCCCATGTTCTATCTAGCATCACTACTATCAAAATAGTGATCATTAACAAGATCCCATACCTTTTGTTCCATTAATCTAGTTAATTAGGACAATCCTTCTTAACTCACACCATCTTGTATGAAACATTCCTTATACTACTATACCAACGTTTCAAGGAACCTCATAGAATCCCTCCTATATGTTCCATCCAACACTCGATTGATCTCATACCACGATCCTTTCTATGTAATTCCCTAACTTTATCACCTCTCTCCCATATGATCATAAAGAACTACAAGTCTATGTTATTCTATTAGCATATGACAAGAAAAACTCTTTCAGTTTGAAGGTCAGCACATGGCAACAAATCTTGTTATCTAAAACAAAGGAATTTAGCCTTTTAAACTCAAATATCAATAGTTGCTTGTTGAGAAGATGTTAATACCCTAAATCTAAGTGTGCATTTTCACGTGCAAGAGGGAAATTATTTATAGGTTGTATATGTTCACCAAGAACGAGCTCAAATACAAATATAAATTTCAATACATTAGTATGAGGACATAGACATCACATCTAAGCTTTCAAATATTGAGTTCCTCATTAACACTAGTACAAAATGGAGACTGGTCACTAATTATCCATTTTACTAGTCACTAATTAGTTTCTTGATGTTCAAATGGAGACATGTATAATATGCAACTAATATTTCTTCTTCACTAAAAGGAATTATAACCTCAATGGAGTTTCCAAGTGTGAGTTTCAAATTCCACAAATTTTACTATTCGTTCTCCCACAAATACAAACATCAAGGAATTAATATTCAAATAAACAGGGCTTTGTTTCTTATTTGATTACTCATGTAAACTAGGAGTATTTGATAGGATGTTGTTTCTCAATATAATGTATCATAAACCACTTATACCGTAGGAACAATATTTTGTGCCCATCAATGACACCATTTGTCATTACCATCCAAACTTGCACTTAAAATTTTGAATCCCCGGTATCAATCAGGGAAAGCCTAGTCACACTTAAGAAACTACCCACTATCACCATAGTATCCTTATTGCCACTTTAGTCTAGTTCTTTTATGGCTAGAGGGAAAAATACCTAATAACCTGACTACATGAATTGTCCATGTATTTGAGTTTCATTGGAAAGTTTGAATCACCAAAATTAGGTATTCTCCCCTTGTAATGGAAAAAAAATGAAATTGAATAAAGGCTCTCTATTTCTAAAAATAAATCTCTATACTAAAAGAGTACAAATTAGAGGCCTTTGAAGTTTGTACCAAATTGGCACATTCTATGTGCACCTATACTAGGGATTACAATCTCATAATTTTTTACAAAGCAATACTTAATTATTTGAAAAAAAAATATAAAAGTATCAATGGAGATGAAAACCCAAAACTTCAACCAATACTAGAAGTATGTGAATACACTTATTAAAAAGTACAATCTCAATAATGTACTAGAAGGTACTTGTCACAATAACTTTTGAAAACCAGGAGGAGAGATTCCAAAAAGTAGCTTCTTTGATCTACCCATTCCATTTTCAAACTTTATCTGCATTTATTATGCTCTTGAAATCCTATAGGTTTCTTAATGTCTCATATATTGTTACCAAATTCTTACATTCCTTGGAGACATTGGCTAAAGGTATCTACAAAATTTCATAATTTTAAAACAGATTCATATACTTATTGGAGGATGCATGGGGATTCAATGCTCGTGCATTTGTAGCAAACTTCCTATCTAGATGTCAATGGTCTCAATAATTGTTCATGAGTACAAAGTCATAGACCTTAAAAATTATGTGATTACTGATGCCATTGGCATCCAAATAGGTAGTATGCAACGAATGGATGGGCACTAAATCCCTATGCACCCTCCAACATGTATGTGACGTTGTACTCAACCATTAGATCACCATTCATTACAGTGGTCAAATAATTTGGTCATTAATATGATATTGCAAGAGTATCAATGTTAATTATGGGCATTTTAATATCCACAGTGGGAATTTTAGACTCCATTACGAGCATTTTAGACTCTATTTTGGGCATTTTAGACTCCATTGCAGGTATTAAAAATTCTGAAGATTAAAAGTTTACCTCTATGAAATATCAGGTGTACACAACCTTGAGTAAGAACACCTTGTTTCATGGGAACCCCCTGTGTATACTTTTTTTTTCAATTCTAAATGATACCTCATTTCATGTTTTGTCTGTAGGTCAAGGTGGCCTTGTATTATGGTGAAACATTGCATGGCAAGGAAACTAGTTTTGTAATTAAATTGGGATGTTAGGATTTATACATAGCTTAGAATAATGTTATAAGCTTAGTTTTTCTTTTAATAAAAATTCAAGATCCTCAGTGGATATGTATATTGATAATGAATAATCTTGACAAACAAATTAGAATTTCATGAGATTCTAGTAGTCATTGGAGTACATGCTTGTAAAGTAATAAAAAAAATGCAAAACATGAATACAATTGGTTCAGAGTGACAAATGGATAAGTAGACAATGTAAAATTCAAGAAATTTAGCACTCTACATAAGTAGATAACCTTTCAAACAAATGAAAGAAAAATTGATTTGATTGTATCATTAAATGCAATTGTGTGGTAAAGTATGAGGGTTCAAAGACAATTCCACTATCCAAGATTTCTATCTAACCCCTTTGTTACTTATGAATTTTGGTAGATTTGTGTTTAAATGCATGCCTTTCTTTAACAGTTAGATTACAAAATTATATTACCCAATATATGGAGAGTCACATGATGAACTTCCTAGTCTAGATTATGTATGAACTGCAAGTACTTGAATACCAACTTTCACATGAATTTCTATTATAACACCTAATGACTAATAATAACGTATCAATTTCTGAGTGTCACTGCAACACTAATCTTGGGAAGCCCTCATGTCATTCTCCCCAAAATTGAAAATTTTATTGGCATCGAGGGGGTTGTCATTGGTAGTCACTGAGAACCTCAAATTCATTGTTTCCATGCAATCCTTGCCCGAACACGGATGCAATACATGGAAGCAAAAAAAAAGAGAAAAGAGCCCATTGTTGTAGACAACCAAAGTGACTAAGAGTAATAAAGGAAATATTATTACTCATGTATATAATGAAGAATTCACTTGTGGCTGTATTTAAAAATCCCTAAAAGAATAGCATAAAAATGGAGATGGAGAAAATGGGACCTATGCATATTGTATATTAATGAGACTTCATTGTTTTACCAATAACACTTTGAAAACACAAGCTAAATGAAGGTTTTTAAGTAAACATGTTAGCTTTCATAATGAGGGCCTCCTCATATCTTTTAGTAACCATGTCTCTTGTTGTCATCTCTATCCCATTGCTTTCATAATGGGGGCCTCCTCCACCTTTACCAATGATTATTTCTATGCATCACTGATTGATTTCGAATAAATACAAGAACATGTCTTGTCGTTTCTATTTTAGTGTCTTCATTAAGTCACCAAGGTCGCTATTATCAACTCTCTAAGAACTCTCTCACATAGACACCATCAAAACTCATTATATCATCTTTCTAACGGTGTCATTATTCCTTCTATTATATCTAAACCCAATTAATTTTCAATGTTATGATAAATATAGGATACTGGAACATGGACCAACTCTAGGTGAGACTTTAAGCATGAGTTGCTTACAAACTAGCCTTATAATGGGATGTTTTATCTACTTCTGTCCATGCATAATGAACATTTAGGTGCATGAATGGAAGGCATACATTGAAGGAGATATATGGGAAGTAGAGACTAACACCACAAAATAGACCATTATGTATCCAATTAATCTAGATCATAAATACAATTTTGATGTGAGCATAATACTTAGGAAAATTAATAGGAACATGAGGCAAATGGAAAAAAATACAATAATAAATCAAATTCATAAAAGGTGCACACCACTTCATTTGGTGGATTTTCTTATACTTGTTCTAATGGAGGATATGAAGAAACAAAACTGCCAAAATCATGTGCATCAGACTCCCTGACCACCAGATCACTTGTAATGGTCGATGTCAACCATCTGCATGTTCAACTAGGGTTCACAATGGACTATGAAAGTGTTAGTTGAAATATTCCATATGTGTATTGCATAGTTTTTATTCCTATTTTATATATTTTTTTAAATACACAACGAAGGATGTATTAATGTTGAAATATAGATTAATATCCATCACTCAATGGATGCCTCCTTATGACGTAAAACTGTCAGTAGCATGGAAAATCTATCTAATATCTACTGAAAAACATTGAAAATAGTAACAGTACATTATCCAAGAACTTTCGATCTACCGACATCATTCTATCGGTCAAGAGATGGAGGAACATCGAAATTCCAATGGTTAGAATTTTTTAATGTGGCCTTTTAGTTTACATGTGTCATAGTAAGTGTTGATTTTTGGACAAAAACCAAAAGGGTTAGACTACCAACAGTTTCTATGCATGAGGTTCATCGCTTGTTCTACGAAAATTTGTCTCACAATCAATGAAGTGTCGTAAAAAAACATAACCAAATTTTCTAGTGCATCCTCCCAAGTAGCTTAACTGGGACTATAACTATCTCACTACACCTTTACATGGTCGACCAAATGATGTTGAAGTTGTTGAGGGCATCAATCCATTATGTGGAATGGATCAACTGTCAAGGACCCTTTATCTAACATCTTCAAATGACTCAAATCAATAAAAATGAGAAGGGTTTGAAATATAATGATGTAAAACAAGCACACAAAAAACATCTTTATTCGACCTAGATATGATGGTAGTGCAAGATGATAAGAAACTTGACCTTTTCTTTCAATAGTTTTAAATGGTCCCACATGTTATGGTGACAACTTGTTTTCCTTTACAAATTTAATGGAATTTGTTTGTGTTTTGAATCACAAAAATACTTTAACTCCCACCTTATAAATTTTATCAATTCTATACACAATGATCTGCATAACTCTTCTACCTATCTTTGATCTTCATTTAATCGTGAATAGATTTCATTCTTCTTCTAATTATTGAATTATATCAATATGTCCAACTAGGACTTTATCCTTTAGTATATCCCCATTGAAAGGATTTCTACATGGCTCTCCATACAAGAACTAAAAAATTTCCATCTTAATTGAACTTGATAACTGCTATTGTATGAAAATTATGCTAATGACAAATACTCTTCCCAATGTTTTTGTTGATCCATCATGTACATACAAAACATATCTTCTAAAACCTAGTTAACTCTCTCTATTTGTACATCCATCCAAGGATGATACAGTGTATTAAGGTTGAGATGAGTTCCTAGAGCTTCTTGAAAACTTGTCCAAAACCTTCCTATAAATATTATCTTATATATGAAATTTTTTTGGTGGATACCAAGCAACCTTACAATTTCATTAGAAATACTCTTTCTATTTTGAGTGCTTGATAATTATTTTTCCTTGGAATAAAATAAGCACTTTTTGTTTGCATATCCACAACTACTAAGATAGAATCGTGCCTCATGATTTCATTGGTAATCATACTATAAAAATCCATTTATATCACTTCCCACTTTGATTAAGGAATCACATGCGACTACAACAATCATATTGGATGTCAATGTTCAACCTTTACTAACTAGCAATCAAGTCACCTAGCTATGTAATCAACTAAATATTTCTTTATTCTATTCCAAAAGAAAATGGTTTTATGTTTCCATACATTTTCTTTACACCAAGATGGGCCATATAAATTTTTCTATGGGCCTCCCTTAAAATAAAATTATGAATTTCATCAGTTGGAAGCACATAAATTCTCTCATAAAATATTAATAAACCATCGTCATCAAGCATATATTCCTTAAATTTTAGAATTGTCATTACTTCATTTTCTAACTCCAACTTAGCTTCCATATACCATTTTCCATATATTTGCAATGTCAATACTTTTTTTGCAAATTTATCTTTAATAATTGAAAATTTGAGAAAATCCATGGTGTAGGACTTAAGGAATCTATCACTTCATTTATAGTTCCTTTAATATATGATATAGCAAAATCATACTCACTCAATAATTCTAACCACCTTCTTTATCCAACATTCAGGGTAGTTAATGTAAATATGTTTTGAAGTCCATCCAGGTATGTCTTTAGTTCAAATTTTCTTTCAAATAAATAATGTCTTCAAATTATTAATCATGTATTATAGTAGCAAGTTCTAAATCATGTATGGCACAGTTTTGCTCATGTGGTTGAAGATTTTTTTTGAAGTGTAGGCATTCAGCGTACTTTCTTGCATTAATAGTTTACATAGCTCTTTTTGAGGAATTTGTACATAATAAAAAATTATAACACATAATAAATACCTTGAGTATAAGATCCATCATAAGTAATTGCTTAAGTTTTGGGAATGCTTGCTCAAATTGCTACATCCATGCAAGTTTATTGTTTTTTTCTTTTGTAATTCCATGCTATGATTTCTGATATTTACAAATCATTCTAGAAATCTCCTATACTAATCAGATAATCCCATGCAATTACGTATTCCATGTACATCCATAGGTGTTGACCATTCCAATATAGACACTAGGTGCATTTATCAATTCGAAAGGTAATACTACAAATCTAAAATATTCAAAATGTGTCTTAAATGTTGTCTTTGGGATATATTCTTCCCTAATTCTTAATTGATGATATCTAGATCTTATACATATTTTTGAAAACAATGTAGCTCATTTCATCTGGTTGAAAATATCATTAAGTCTAGGTAATAGATAATCGATTTCTTATTGTGGTTTGGATTAACTCTTGATAGTAAAAACAAAGTCTTCATTGTCCATCCTTCTTTTTGATGAATATCCCAGGTTCTCCCCATGGTGATGTACTCAGACGAATAAATACTAAACTGAAA
The DNA here is from genome assembly GCA_001517045.1 of Pseudotsuga menziesii. Lineage (NCBI taxonomy): Eukaryota > Viridiplantae > Streptophyta > Pinopsida > Pinales > Pinaceae > Pseudotsuga > Pseudotsuga menziesii. The sequence goes on along the minus strand of LPNX011174006.1, from coordinate 195,663 downwards.
AGTTTATGGAGTTTTATCTACAACTCTCATAGTTCTGGAGTCGTCATATGGTAAGTATCTTTCAAAATTGGCTTAGTTATTGGTTTGAGTTCACCGGTGAATTCTAACTCTCTTTTAGGTGGTAGGCCAGGTAATTCTTCTAGGAATACATTAGAAAATTATGACCATATAGGATATTGGACTACATTTTCTATATCTTGATTCTTATCCATAGTTGTTACAACATATATTTTGCAAACTTTCTGAAGGCTCTTCTTCAATTGCATCATTGAATAAATCATAAGGACACCCTTCTATTATTTACCACTAGTACTTTTTCACTTCATGGGTCATGCATAAAATATAACTTCTTATTATTACAATCTAATACTGCTTCATGGGATTCTAGCGAATCCATACCTATGATCAAATCATAGCATCCAAATTTTTCTATATTATAAAGAAATGATCAACTTTTTTTTTGCAAAAAAAATGATAATTTTGCAAAACTTATTGCCTAACGATATTAGATTAAAAATTGGCACAAGCTAGAGTACTTGTAGTAGAAAAGATCTATTGTGATGAGTTATTCCAATGGAATATCCATAGTAGATTATGGATCATATTGGTACCAGTGCAATTTTTCTTTGGATTTTGTGGGTAATCGCAAGATCCAGTAGTTGGTGAAATAAAAATTGTTCAAATCATCTCCATAGCGGATGAGTATATTCAAGGAGTAGCGAACTATTATGAGTAGATATTTATAAAACTGCAAATACAAGTCATCGATATCTCACACAACATGTCAATCCTTAGGGTGACTTTGGAGAGAAAAAATGGACCTTTTGGGGATTTTGGAGGCTCTAACTTAGAGTTTGGATCAAATGGGAAATTGAAATATAAAAGTGATCTAGAAAAGAAGTCAAAGAAAGAGCCTGAGAAAGAGAAACCAAGATCTAGTGCTAACATTTCTTCGCGGTCTCTATGCATGATGGAAGCGAAAGTCAAAATCAAGTCGATCAAGGTGAGATCGATGATCTAAAATTGAATCATTGGTTGCAACAATTAAAGGTTTATTTTAATATGTATCAAGTAGCCGAGGAGAAAAATATCTCATATTCCAGATTGAAGTTACAAGGACATGCATTAAACTGGTAGGAATTCCACATAGGTCGAAGGGTGATACACTAGTAATTAAGTGGGAGGACTTTAAAACATGCATAAATTATACGTTCTACCATATTGGGTATCTATAGGACCAATGGATCCATTGGAATTACTTTGGGAAAAGGATGGTGTAGGCTGTGCATGAACACACCACTGACTTCAGGAAGATGTCTATCATTTTGAGTATCTCACCCATGAACCTAGATTTACCCCTAGACTATATGGGGTGGGTAATTTAGTCGCATACAGAGGTAGGTGATGCTATTCAATCCCAAGTCAATTGATGAATCTTGTGTACAAGCACAATACCTGGAAAACATAGTCTAGAAGAAAGGACAACCAAGTGGTTCAAAATAGTAAGATAGACAAGAGGGGAAGAATAAGTGGAAGGGAAAGGAGAAGAATACTACAACCATGAAAATCAGTGCAAAGATCCAAAAACCCATTGTAACCACTAAAACATTGATGTCCACACTAAAGAAGAGTGTTGGAAGTTACATCATGAGAAAAACCCCAAGAACTACAATAAGTATTCCAAGAAGAAGATCCTTCTAGCCACAAAGTCATGCAAGGAGTTAAAAAGTAGCACAGATGTGTACAAGAATATTATCTACACCATAGTACAAAAGGAGGTCAACCTAAGTAGACTTCAACCTAAGGAAGAGAAAGAGATGAAGAAACTTTTCCATGTCAATATATAGGTCAAGAATACCAATATTGACACTGTATTTAATTTTGGTTCATAGGAAAATATCATAGCAAAAGATTTGGTATGTAATATTGGATTGGAAGTACATGATCATCCCAATCCCTACCCATTGGGATGGGTAAATACGGATGCAAAACTTTGAGTCATGAAAAGTGAAATATCAAGTTTGTGATAAGTGCAAAGTATATTGATGAAATGGAGGTAGACGTAGTACCCCTCGATGTTTGTGGTGTAATGTTCAAAATCCCCTACATGTATATGAGGGGCGTAATATTCATGAGGAGAGCCAACTGATAACACTTGATCAAGGATGAGAAATCATTCATAATCAACATGCACAAGGTAAATCAAAGATCTCTCTCGTAAGTGCCAGCCAAGCAAAACTGTTGATCGGTTGAAGTACAGAGTTTGTAATTCTTTTCTTTAGACAAAATCATCAGGAAGGTGAATTGGTAAAAGTGAAGGCATCCATGGAGGGATGTACCAAAGAGAATAAACACCATTTGGAGAACCCTTTGCAGGAATATAGAGAAGTGTTTCGGGGTCCTAAGGGGATACCTCCTAGGAGGGAGGTGGAGCATGATATACAACTATTTCCATATTCTCCATTGTTGAACATCATAGTGTATAGATAATCTATCATAGAAGTAAACAAAGTGAGGAAGTAGTTTCATAAATTGTTGGAGCATGGCATTATGTGACTAATTAACTCACCTTTTGGTTCACCTATCATCATAGTACCCAAGAAATGTGGGAATTTCAAGATGTGCATTGACTACAAAGCATTGAACAAGATCACACTCAAGAATCAGTACCATATGCCAAGGATCGATGATTTGTTGGACCAATTGCAGCATGCCAAGTACTTCAGCAAGTTGTATCTCAAATATGGATACCACCGGGTACGAGAAAAGGAAGAAGACAGTTGGAATACCACCTTCAAAACTAGTGAAGGTCTATATTAATGGTTATTAATTCCATTTGGTTCATCAAATGCACCAGCTACATTTATGTGTTTGATGAATGATGTATTACACCCTTTCTTAGATTCATTTGTTATAGTATATCTAGATGGAATATTGGTTTATAGTGCTACCTGCGAAGAGAGTATATCACATTTCAAGGTAACAAACACCTACTTGAGATGTGATATATGCTCTTCCTAGGTAGTACTAAAAACCAATATGTCATCTAGATATCCTATAACAAACACATCTAAGAAAGGGTGTAATACATCATTCATCATACACATAAACGTAGATGGTGCATTGCATAAACCAAACAACATTACTAAGCATTCATATAGACCTTGCCTAGTATTGAAGGTGGTATTTAAGGTGTCTTCTTCATTCTCTCACACCTAGTGGTATCCCAATTTGAGATCCAACTTAGTGAAGTACTTGGCATGTTGAAACTGGTTCAACAAATCATCGATCTTGGGAAGAGGGTACTAAATATTTTGTGTGATCTTGCTCAATTATCTATAGTCAATGAACACCCTCCAAGTCACATCCTTATTGAGTACTATGATGATAGGTGACCCACAAGGTGAGGTGCTTGTTCAGATAAAACCCTACTCCATCCTCTACCGAAAAAACTTAAGAAATATGAATTTTTTTATCAATCCTTGGTGTATTTGAAAGTATGTGATTGGTGGAGGAGAACTTAAGACTGGTCCTGCTCAGATGGAGGATATCACTAAGTGTCCTACTCCTATAAATGTCACTAAAGTTAGGAGATTTTTGGGCGAAAACACAATACCTTCGTGAGTTCATAGTTTTATATTCGGTTGTAGATGCACCTCTCCATGCCATAACAATAAACACCAAGGGGTTCCCATGGGGGAATAATCAGTAGAAATCATTTGAATATCTCGGGAGAAAGATCATTCAAGAACTAGTTCTCAGATTACTTAATTTGCAAAATACTTTCAAATTGGAGACAGATGCAATTGGTTATGCTATGGGAGAAGTATTGATGCAAGGAGGGAGGGAAAGTATGCTATCATTCTGAAATGTTTCATGGTGGTTGTTATCGGATAAATATACTCAAGAGGAATCAAGCCATATCTCCCTAGTCGAATTGGATCTAGAATAAATCAAGTACATAATACAACCTACTTCCCTAGATCCAATAGAAATGCAAGTCAACAGATAGATCACCTACATGAGGTCTGCAAATCCTCTTCTCTCTTTGTTGATCTAATCTCCAAAGTCTTCAAATATTGAGCTACAAAACCCTATAGAGAAAGCGGAAACAAGCAAACAGTACATGTGTATCCAAACATGAATTGATCTAAGCTAATAGTTAAGGAAGAAATCTGTAAACATTATCAACACAATAACATTTATGGAAAGAGATTTGTATTACTGTAATCAAGGATATACATATAATTACAAAAAGAAAGAGTGTCACAACCTAGCCTTAACATTGCAACCTTAAATCCAAGAATCCAAGCCAAAACTCAAAAGCAATATAGTAAGCCTCCCAAAGGATTATAGGGATCACCTAGAAATTCCACCAGCATAAAAGTACCATAGTCCTTCCTCCCTTCACCATGGAGAGAGGGTTTAGTTTATAAGGATAAAGGGATAGAGTAGGTTTAGGATTAGGAGGAGGGGTCTAAGGGATCTTACCCATAGGTTAGGGAACCAAATGCCACCTCACCTAGAACCTAGGGATGGTCCTCCACATCATACACCTTCGAGAAGAGTCTCGAAGCCTCATTGTTTTCCCTCTAAACACCACCAACACACCTTTCATGAAGGGAAAGAGTGTCGGTGCACCTTGCATGAAGGGAAAGAGCATCGATGGCACTTCTATCATGAAGGAAAAAGGTGTCAGCGCACCTTGCCTTAGAATAAAGAGCGCATGCCTTCTTAGAGGGAAAAAAAGGTAAGGAAAGAACCTCCTATTCAATGCCATTCAACCAAGAGAACTTTAGAGATTGAGGCATAGGGTTGACACATGGATCAACATGATGAGATTTTGGTGTAACAGTGGCGTCCTAAAATACCCTATGTATGATGGGGAACTCTATGCCTTTATTCAAGTTGTTAAGAAGTGGAAGCACTATATGATGGACAAGGAGACCATCATTCACACTAATCGCATGTCATTGCAGTATTTACGTGCCTAGAGTGAGGTACACTAGAAAAAAAATTATAAATGGATGATATTCTTACCACAATGCAATATAATCATCAAGTATAATAAGGGAATTACAAACAAGATGGAAAACATGCTCTCGAGGACACCTACATTCAAGATTACATCTTTGGAAACTCTTACGAACATGTTACCTTTTACCCATGATGTACTATACAAGGAGGAATACATGAAAGATGAAGACTTCAAGGAGGTATTTCAGCAATTGCAAGGCCAATTCCATGTAGAAAAAGGTGACAAAAAGGATGACTATCATCTCCAGGATGGGTTACTCTATAATCTGGACAAGATTTTTGTTCCTAAAGGCAATATATTGCAGCGTATTAGAGAGGCACACACCTCCAAAGTTGCAAGACATATTGGTGTAGGGGAGATATTTGCAAACTTACAGAGGTATGTTTATTAGCCTAGAATGCTAGAAGATGTAGCTTGGTATATCATAGAATGCATACTGTGTTGTATAAGCAAGCCTGATAATAGGAATAAAGGTATGTACCATCCCTTACATGTTCCTACGAGACCATGGGAGGTAATATCCACGGGTTTTTTGGGTGGTTTACCAACCACTATGAAGGGAAATGACTATATATTTGTGGTAGTTGATAGATTCAGTGAGATTTACATTCTTAAGCTTTGTAAAAATTCCATCAAAATATAGGAAGCAAGAAACATGTTCTTTAAACAACTTTGGGTGCACTTTGGAATACCCAAGTGAATCATCTTAGATAGGGATACCATATTTCTTAGTTCCTTCTGCACTACACTTTGGGAGAAAATGGACACGAAGTTGAAGATGTCTACAACATTCCACCAGGCATATATGGGAAGAAAAAAGTAGTAAAAATGAATTTGGTGCAAATTTTGAGGGGTTACAATAAAAAGCATCTAATACTTGGCATGAAAACTTGATCTATATTTAGCACTCCTATAATAGAGTAGTCCACACTTCCATTGGTAAGTCTCCTTTTGAAACTTGTTTTGGATATATGCCACCTTCACCTCTAGATTTTGTATATGGATAAAATAGAGGGGTGAGGGAATACACCATAGGTGAATAATTAAGAGATGAAAATTCCATTGATAAGATTAGGAATATTAAATTTCAAGTACAGGAAGCATTAAAAAAATCATAGGAAATATACAAGTTCAGGCATGACAAAAACATGGTTGAAAAAACATTCAAAGTGGGAGATAGAATATGGTTACACTTGAATAAGGAAAGACAACAGATTCTTGTTAAGAATATCAAGGCTCTAAGGTATGTCCCTTTTTAGGTAATGGATAAGGTAGGAGATAATGCCTACAAACTCAATATAGCCCCATACATGTGAATTTACTTTGTAATGAATGTGGAAAATATGAAACTCTATTAAACTTCCATAATATATCAAGAACCTGAGTAGGTTTTATATCCCAAAATGACACTCTATCTTCCTATGACCACTTTCCCATAAATTGTGTCGCATGTCAACTCTTTAGAAAAGTCACTGAAAAAATACCTAACTTGGAGAAGCCATATCTAGAGTTCTGTAATTTTCTTTGACCTCTTCTCTACACCATTGGAAATATATTCAAGTCAGAAAAACTTTCTAGAATACTCCACAGGCTAAAAATTCCCATAAGTACCCTAAAAATGAGAATCTTTGACCTATTCCTGACTTTTCCTAAATGGTACCTATGTGTTTCACCTCTGTACTCGCGACTTTCCCTTCATGCTACCCGTGGTTACCCCAAATTCCTATTGTACTCACAACTTTTGATACTATAGACTACGATTTCAGATTTTCATTTGCAACTGTTGTCACTGCAACCCACGAATATGTCCTGTACATGTCAAAAAATAAATGTTTATCGAATTTTGGGTAGTTTGGGTGGTTATGCAACTGACTCCTTTGGTTGAAACTACTTTGTATTTGAACCTATCTCTTCAGAAATGTATAAATTGAGGTAGAGAGGTCCACGTGAGGGGACTTGAAATTTTGTAGTGTTATGCTAGAGGAATTGGGACCCATTCCCCCCACCTTTTCCCTATAAGATATCTCCTTCTGTTGCAAAGCTTGGAGGCTGAGTTCGTTGAAGAAGAGAAGCAACAGAACCAGATCAAGGTTTCATGAGGTGCCTGGCTTGGAGAAGGTATCTTTGTAATTCTTCCATGTTTAATAAATATGTGATTTCCTTCTTCTTCCCAAATCACTGTCTAATGTATTTTATACTTTTTTTTGTGATCAGATGTTTATGATAATCAAATTAGGTTGTCATATTGATTTGATTATCATTAAGTCGTATTGGTTTGAGGAAGGTATAATTCATTTTGTAGGTTTCTTGGAGCAAGAGAAGAAAGAGGAGGACTGAAGGGATGCTTGGATAAAACTTCATTTGGATAAGGTGTGGACTTATCTAATCTCTAAATCTTGCTTATACATACTTGTAGAACTATATGCATCTCTCTTTCAACCCCAGTATGTCGACGACCTCTTTAACCCTAGCCATAGGAAACTTTCCTCTACAACAGAACTGGAAACTCCACTCGGGAGAGCCTTTTATTTTTTGGGTTTCTCTATCTTTCTTCCGTTCTTTTGTAAGGTTCCAAGTCCTTCTTACAAGTTAGAAACACCTTTTGAGTCTGTTAGAACACCTTTCTTGCCTTCCTAGGTCATTTTTTTACCCTTTTGTGCTTTCTACCACCCATTCGCGAGCTACAAACATAACTATAGTGGTTCTAGGATGTATTCACAACCTTCAGTATCTGCAACGTACGTGGAATTCTCAAATTTCCTAAAGGAAACTCGCTAATGCACCTAAAAGTGTGTTTTTCATCAATTTTAGGGTTTTTTGGGTGGTTTGATGGCTATCAGTGGGGTCTTCATGGGTTCTGTGCATGTGCATGACTCTTGGGAGTTTGTTTCATCTCTGTTAGGTTCTCTTTGTCTATATTTTAGTCCATTTGAAATTTATTTAGCTTGTCTTTGTTGCTTTCCCCCCCACCTCCTCCTTTGGCTTGACCTTGTTGGACAAGATGTTGAGCAGACTTTGTTCGCAGGTTTAGATTAATTCTTGGGACTTCTTGACCTTATTTTATGTCAGTCTTATTTCTTAGTCTCTTTATTCCAAAGTGGTTGGATTTCTTACCTTTGTAATCCTTCCTTCCAAGAGAGGTTGTATCCAGCCTTAGGGAAACCTAGGGTTTCTTAGTGGGGTGTAGAGTAGCAGTATGTTTGTTATTGTTTGTTTTTCTTTACATGCATTAGTTGATTAGTTGTTTTATAACAGAGAAAGAAAAATAACATATAGTTGTTAGGGTACACATGGTACTCCCAAAGGACCGAACACCAAGAACAACCGCTTCACACAAATAGATCACAGATCAATACACCAATGTTTGTCACGTGGTTAAAACCCTCGAGAGGGAAACAATCCACGACCCCAGTCAAATAGCTACTTGGAGCAATTTATTATGCAAAAGAAAGAAAGTTACATGAGCTTCTCATAATCGATCAACTAGCCAAGGACCCTCTATGATCTTTAAATAGAGATCATAGACCAATCGGGTGTTAAGCCACGGATCAATGGTAGGTATGATCTAAGAGAAGTTGAACCGTCGGATCACTCTATGTCTAGAACATATCATGACTGTCAGATTAGAATATTTACAAATGCATACTAATGCATACTAAAGAAACACACTTTTACCTAACGGATATATTCCACAAGTTGATCTTAACTAATTCCTAAGTGTCTAAATATCCTAACATCCCCCCTTAAGAACAACTTGGGATAGGATTGAAGGATTTACAAAAGTGACACTATTAGGAGAAGGAAGGTGGATTTTCATCTTCACTAATGCGGAGGTGGAAGGAAGGAGGCATTTGATGGAAGGTGACACTATAAGGCGGAGGTGTATTTTCATCTTCACTGTCATCATCAGAAACTGGAGTTGGAAACCTGTCAAGGAAGTTGGAAGAAGAAGAAGAAGGCACAATCCCCGAATCAGGCTCGTAGGCCAAAGATGGCACACCCTCCAAGTTAGGCTCGCAGGCCAAGAGATTTTCATCAAATTTAACATCTCTTCTAATGATTATATCATGAGAATGTGGCTGAAGAAGTCTATAACCTTTTACATCTTCAGAATATCCAACAAATATGCACTTTTCACTTTTAGGCTGCAATGCTTTCCATTTTTCATCCGGAATGTGAGCCCATGCTTCACAACCAAACACACGAAAGTGACTTACATCTGGTTTAATTTTACTCCGTGCTTCTTCCGGTGTTATACCTTGTAAAAATTTAGTGGGTGTGCGATTAACTATGTAATTTGCACAATTTATGGCCTCAGCCCAATATTGAAGACTTAGTCCCTTAGATTGGATCATACAATTAGCCATTTCTTTTAAAGTGCGGTTCTTCCTTTCAGCAACACCATTTTGTTGTGGTGTATATGGAATAGTGTGCTGTTGTTGGATTCCTTGTTCAGTGCAAAAAGTAGTGAAATTTTTGTTAACATATTCTCCTCCATTGTCAAATCTTAACTTAATAATTTGATGACCAGATTGTTTTTCAACAAGGGCCTTGTAGGCCAAGAACATGTTAAATACTTCACTCTTAAGTTTTAGGAAGTAAACCCAAGTGTGTCTGGAGTAGTCATCAATGAAAGTTAAGAAATATTTGAAACCAGAAAAGGAAGCAGATGGAAGAGGGCCACACAAGTCACTATGCACAAGCTCTAAGGGAACCGAGGCGTGCCAAGAGGCACGTTTGTCAAAACTGTCCTGATAATGTTTTTCGAGTACACAACCGGAATAAACACCATCCTTGCAAGATACCAGCGGAAGACTAATCACCATATTGTCTTTACAC